>JAOTRH010139867.1:0-11283 GCA_034768845.1 Heliamphora exappendiculata | reverse complement strand
TCGTCTACCTCGCTGCGCTCTTCTTCCTCATGTTGGTAAACTTGGATCATTGGTCTATACTATTCCCATGCATTATCGCTCCTTTCTTCCATCCTGTTTTAGCTTCCTCTAAGCACCATGAATGAGCATACTGTTTGGTTCTCAGTTATTGAAACATGAGGGCGGGTAGGTGTACTGAGTAGATGTGCTTGCTCGGGTCCTCCGATTCTCCTAAAGACATATAATTTACCCCAGCCTACCTAGCATGATTTGGCAATGGGTTGTTGCGACGTTCAGCTTTGGGGTGGCTGATGGAGGAGGGATCACTTTATTGTCAATGAGATTCTGGATCTCATAGCGGAGCCTCATACATTTGTCAGTCAAATGCCCATGGCATTGGTGGAAGACACAGTATTGAGAGGCATTATATCTCAGAGGAAGCGGGTTGGGCACTGGCATAGGATATAGTACCTTGATGAGTCCTTTTTCTACCAGACGGTTTAAAGCGGTGGATAATAGGATGTTGAGAGGGATGAAAGTTCTTCACGGCCGTTGCTATATTTGCTGACCATCGCCTGGCTACTGAAGGTTGCTTGCCTAATGAGTGGAAGAAGAAGGGTTCAAAAGGTTCACCTCGCCCGAGCGGGACACGAAGATAGTTGCGGCGGGTTGATTTTGGTTGGTTGCGGGGAAAGTCCTCCTTGGTGGTTTCTAACTGGGTTTTGTTTTCTCAATATCACCGGATTTGATTGCATCTTCTATCTAAACTCCAGCATCAAATAACTGCTCAAATGTGGAGAGCGGATGTGTAGTCAGATAGCGTTTCAAGAGGGTTATAGATTCTTTTCTACGATCCGAACTTGCTCCTTTTCAGAGGGCCGATTCGTCATTTTTGTAGCCTTACCCCTCCAGCAGATCAGGAAATCGACAAAAGACTCCCTGTTCTCCTGTCGGGTCATTTTGAGCTCTTGAGTAGTCACATCCAATTGGACATTATAACTATATTGGCTGATAAAAACCGTTGTAATGTCTTCCCAAGTTCTGGTTTTAGCTGCATCAAGGGAGAGGAACCATTTTTGGGCTACCTCATACAGAAATCGGTGAAAGAGCTGAGCCTTTAACTGGTCATCAATCCCCATTGGTGACAGGGTACCAACATACATTCGGAGATGAATTTTGGGATCTTTGGTCCCATCAAATTTTTCCATGTCCGACATTTTGAACTTTTTTGACAATTTGGCATCTGAGAACAAGCAGAGTCCCCCTACATCAAGCATATATTCCTCAACTCCTTTGGCTTTTCTCAACACCTTTTCCATTCGATTAATCTTTTTTGCCAGCGCAGATTCCCTTGGCTGGGCAGTGTTTTTCTCTTCTACCACAATCGGGCGGGGAACCCGAGGTGGCACTGTGACTTGCGGTATCTCTGGCCCCTGGTTATCATCCCAAAAGTCTTCACCATTCTCGTTCATATTGTCTGGTTGTCCATTTACACCGACCATACGGGCCTGAATTGCTTATATCTGCGCCTGGTACTGATTTTGGGCCTAGGTCTGCTGCTCCACGGCCCGTTGTATCTCGGTAATAGCCTTCATCAGAGCTATCAGATTAACTTCATTCTCTGCCATGTAGGTCGATTCAGATACTCTACGAAGTATGTCCGATTATGATCTTACCCAAACTCGTGTCAACTGTATTCTTTCCAGATCAATGGTATCCCACAAAAAAACTTGGATCCCACAAGCAGAATAACCAGTCTCAGACATTTTTTAAAAGAATTCAGACAACAGACAACAAATCTCCCAGATACCCAAAATAGCTAAAACTGAAATAATGCCCATGTCGAGCTTATACCACCATCATAACAACTGAACAACTGAAAACCCAAGATGAGAACTAAAGGGGATAGATCAACCAAGTTCTAGATGAAAGATTTTGTCTAAGCGGACGACATTCCAACAAAAAGACTATTCTAATCCTCAAGAGACTGGTTCGACCTATGAAGAAAATCGGCAGCATAACGGTAGAAAAACAAAACTTTTCTCCCATAGGTTGAAAGAAAGAGGGTTTGAAGAAAGAAAGCTTAGTCAAAGACGGGGTATAGAATTAACAACCCGAGAAGAACCCGGAAGGGAGAGAAATTGTCTTAATGGTCCAAAAATGAAATACAGGTATGTTTCCGGGAAGAAGTCTACAACCATAGGGAAGAACAAACAATTTTAGGATAACTAGGAGAGAGAGACTACCCTAGAGGCATTAAAACGAAACGTGGGAATGACCCCAGGAAGAAAACTATAGTGTGAAAAATCGATCACGGTGAGGAACGAAACCCGGGTGAGAACCCAGAGGCAAAAAACTAATCTAACCAAAGAATAACAGAAAGTCTGCACTGAACCCGGAGAAGGAACTAGTCTAATTCGAACAAAAAATCCAAATAATATACAATCAAAACATACAATAAAGAAAAATACATAATCCTATTAGGGTTAGCAGCACCTAATTGGGGGGTTCTAAGTACATTATATGCAAAAAGGCCAATTTTGGTCAAATTTTGAACATGGTACCTTCTGAATAGAGCCTGGTATATACCTCCCATGCCTAGAGTGGTGCAGGATATGGTCAAATAGTACGCCCGAACTCTTTTACTGCACCTATGATAGCGTACAGTCAATAAGGGTTGCCCGTCTTTCCAACAATTCCTGAAATGGATTAACGTTCATAGCGTCAGGTTGACTAGGCATAGGGGTTGAAGAACGATTCATATGTATGCGAGAATGCAAATAAAATTTTTTATTAAGAACTAATGATTTTTTCAAGTCTAGCCCTCTTATTTGATTTTGGAAACCAGCCTCCAGCGGAGTTGCCAAAAAATACTGTGGCGTTGGGATTTATGGGTCATTTTGAAAAATATTCAAAAATAAAGAATTCAAAGTATGTTTTAGAAAAATCTTTTAACACCTTAAAAATCAAATTTTAAAAACCCACCTTTTGTGAAAAATAGAGTCGCCACTTAGTTTTTGAGAAAAACTAAGAAAAACAAAATTGGCTACTGATCTTTAAAACGTTAACTAGAGAAAGAGAGTTCAGGGGCTAAGGTACGAATCAGGAAAGGTGTTAGGCACTCCGTTCGCCCAATCATAAGGTTGGCCTCTACTAATCATCATTCGTTCTTTAATAGAATTTCTCAAATGCATACAAATAAAGGAAATAGAGGCAAAGAGAAAGCATCCAAAATTAAATACAGAAAATACATAAAATATGTACATAGCATTCCAAAATAAATAAGTGTCAAAAGAAAAATTATAAGTCATATGGCATGCAATTTCTATAAAAGAGATACATAAAACACATAGGGTACATGCAATAATATTGAAACAACCTAACTAGCATGATTTGGTTAAAAGAATAAAAATATGCTAGAAATTGACAAAACTACTTAAATATGAATTTGCTATCAAAGAAAAAAAAATTAAACTATCCTAAACATGCTTTCAAATAAAGAAACTAAAATTTGTGTATCACCAAAATTAACTATGTTAACATTAACATGATGAATTAATAAAGAAAAGAAAAAGACTTGACAAGATGTAAATGGTAAAAAATGCTATTAAGAAGAAATTTTAATTATTTACATAAAATATGAAAATAAGAAGAACAAAAGAACACTGAAAGATATCTTTATATTTTTGTGCTTTTTGTTATTAATAGAAAAAAAGAAAAGAAAAATATTTTAGAAGACAAGTTAAGAAGATTTAGTTATTAACACTTTTATATTTTAAAAGAGAAGAAATAAAAAGAATAATAGAGTATTCTTAAGTGAGAAAATTATGGACTACTTAAAAAAATTAGCTTAAAAGCTTGTTTGTGATTTTTTGTTTTAGCAAAATAAAAAGAAAAGGAAGATAAAAGAAAATAAGATCATAGAAAAAGAAAATAGATTCTTATAAGAAAAATGAATACTAATATTACAAGAAAAAAATGCTAAATGAAACTTTATTAAAGCTAAGAAAATAAAAGATTAAAAAAGAAAGTTACACTAATAAAAGAAAAGAAAAGAAAATAGAAAAAGCTAGAAAAAGAGAATTAAAGTAGAAGAAAAATAAAATGGAGCATTAGCATTTAGGGAAAACAAAAGGGAAAACGAAAATAAAACTACATTATAAGAAAGGAAATAAAATGCTAGAAAAAGAAAAATTACACTACTAGAAAAAAGAAAAAAATAAAAAATAAAGAATAACGAAGGAATATTAAACCAAATATAAAATAGAACACTAATGTTACAAGAAAAGAAAATGAACTAGACTACTATTAAGAGTAAATTAGAACAACTAAATAAATGTTAGAAAATTAAACTAATGCTAAAATGACAAAAGAAATTAAAAATAACTACTTATCTTAAATGTGAAATGTAGTATTAATTACTGCATTCACATAAATGTAGGTGCATTATTACAACAATTAACAATATTATTGAGTTATAATTGTCAAATTATTTTAGCACCATTTAATGAATACAAATAAAAATTACAATATGCTAAGTGTGAGTGAGAAAAAATTAACAATTAAAGAAGTAAAAAAACAATCAAATTGTATGAAATAAACAAGATTAACTTATACAAATTGAAATTGAATTTTCACCCGGTCGCTCCAAGATAGAGGAATTGGAGTTAAAAAGATCGGGGATCCAAACGAAGTATCTGAATCGTGGAATTCTCAGATTGGGGAATGTGCTTCAATCCTCGAGTGCTGATTCCAAGCTAAGACTCGAAATATAGGTATTAGAGGTTCGGGACTCGGTATTCCAACAGGACTTCGGCATCGGGGCTCAGGATCGCTCGACGTATCAGCAGAGTCCCTCTCACTCAAAATTCGTATTGAAAACGTACGCTGGAGTACAATATTTATAGAATTCTTCAACCAATGAAATGTTGCCACGTTTTGGGATACGTCAGGCCATTTGGAATTGGCGGTCGCCACAATCAAAGATGGCGGTCGCTATGTTTTTCAAAGGTTCCACAAAATTCTATAGCGGTCGCCATGATGAAAGGTGGCGATCGCCACTTTTGGCTAGGGTTTCTATAAAGTTTTATGGCGGGCACCATGATGAGAGTTAGCGGTCACCTTACTTGGGCAGCAAGTTTCGATGGTTCGTCAAAATTTCATTGGCTTGAAGGTTTCGGGTTCAAATACCGAGCTTGGATCACTTTTCGAGAATCGTACGAAGGCACTAATCGACCTGTTTTCTTCATCAGATTTGCCTAAGATTAGGCAGAGTCAAATTGGGGTGTCTACAATGTAGACCCATTAAGAAGCAGGTCTTCTTCTCTGTGTTGATTCTCAAGGAGCAGGGTTGTATCACTAAGCGGGGTTTGCATGCCAGCTTCCCCTAGGATAGTAACAGCCATCCCTTCCTTCATCATCTTAACTTTCTGATGTAGGGATGATATAACTGCTTTTACTGCTGGATCATGTAGCCAGGGCCTTCCCAACAGCATATTGAACGAGGCTGGCACGTCGAGGACATAAAACTCCACTTCAATTTCTAATGGTCCCACTGTTACAGCAAAGGTCACTAGCCCTAGAACATCCCTTCGTATGTTATCGTATACTCGCACTCCTTGCACACTCGGCTTAAAATCCTATTTCTTCAACCCTAAGCAGTAGGTTATTCTTAACAACATACATTGAGCACAGAGCCGTTATGAGCCAAAATGACCAGTACCCACTTTCCCAAACACTTGACAGTCAGATGCAGCGGTTTTTTGTGAGACAATCCCTCTTGTAGGAAATCCTTGTTACTAAAAGAAATTATGTTCGGCTCCTTCTCTAGTACCAACATTCCAACCTACTGATCGGGACAAACGTCAATCGGAATGGCTACACTCTTCAGAGCTTTCAATACTACCTGCCAGTGCTTATGAGAAGCCACCAACAATCCCCAAATGCTTACATTTGCTTGTGTTTTCTTGAGTTGTTTCAAAACCACGACCTCTTCCTCACTGTTTTGTTTTTCTCCTTGTTTCCTTAATTCTTCTACTCCCATGCTCAGTTGCCCCTTCTCTAGCTGAGCAGGTTTGAAATGTCTCCCACTTCTTGTTAGATGTTCCACTTATTTTTTGGGCTCCCATAGACCTTCACGCTGTTCAATCACTTCTTTGACTTCGATCACTATATATCTTTCCCCCTGAAAAGTCCAAAAATCTTTTATCTTCGTCTTTCTCTAACTGTCTTCTTTTCTAGTTCCTCCAATTCCCTAAAGACCTTCTTCGATTCAATCACGTTCTGTACAAACTAATGGGATTCTTCATCAATACTAATTTCTATCTCGAACAGCTGAGACAGTGATACTCCATCAAAAGGATTCTCGTAATCATATGGTGGGGGAGGAACCCAAGGTTACCAGGAACTCTCATTGTCATATGGTTCTTCTGCGATTGGATCCCATTCCAGCACATCCTCTCCTTCGTCATAGTCTATGTCCATAAATTCTTGCTCCACTTCCTCAAGTTCCCATAAATCATTTTCTTCTTTATACAAAATCTCATTCACGTCAAGGGAGCATAGAGCTGGTTTCTTGGGTAAAGGAGTTCTTGACTTCGGCTCATGAAGAGGAATGATATAGACAGAAGGATCAAACACAGGACTCGTAGCTCCCAAAAGGTTCACCTGTGGCAGACTCTCCTCTTTCTCTTCCTATTTTTCCTTCTTCTTAGTTTCTCCACTCACTTGTGTCTTTTTTTCTCGTCTATTCCCACTGTCGTCGACCTTCTTTTCCTTCGATGATCCTTCTACCTCTAATACCTCTTTCTTTGTCTTTTCAATCTTTGAGCTTGGCTCAGCTTCTCCATACCATGCAGCCTCTCCATACCACGCCGCGTCATTACTCAAAATGGTTGGAATATGCCACTTAATATCTATCCCAGCTTCCTCTAGGTCATCCAACGCTTCGAGGCATGCCAAGTTTTCCAATAGACCTCTGATCTCTTCATCTTTATCTTCTTCATCATCACTATTAGTGGGAGGAAAACCTTATAACTCAAGAATGATGAAGACCGAGAAGCCATCAAAGCTGTCATCTACCACTTTCTCAACAAAGTCGTTGATCAACAACACATTTTGGCCAAACGGCAATCTGTAATAGGCTTTAGTTTTGTCATGGGGACTATGAACTTCATAGGATCAAAGCCATTTACCCCTCTTTTAATAACATTAACATTCTGTTGAGCTGCGTGATTCAACAAGGGATTGGTGGTCATATTGGGCTTTTGAGCAACATAAGGTGGGGGAATCACCCTGTTATCTATCAGATCTTGGATTTCATACCAAAGTCTCATGCAATTATTGGTCAAATGGTCATGCCCCTAGTGAAAGGCACAGTACTAGGTCGGGTTATATCTAGGTGGTAAGGGATTTGGTGGTGGAGTTGACTTCAAAGATTTGAGAAGGCCTTTCTCAATAAGACTACTAAAGACAGTGGAAAGTGGGACTCCTAGAGGAGTGAATATTCTTTTTGAAGTTCTTTGCTAACTATATTGCTTCAGTTTTAGATTTAAGATGTTTACTTCGAAAACTTGATCATTGAAAATGTTAGTGAAACTATTATCGAATTGATTAGGGTCATCAGTGCATGGTTTCCTTACCCTTCGACTTGATCTCGCACTTTCTATTGCCCCCAATTGAATGGAACTTTTAGCATTAACTCCAACATCAAGTAACTATTCAAAGGTAATCGAAGGATTTCTTAGCATTTTTACGGCCTTGGTTCACCCTTTATTGGATTGAGCCTCATTCTTGATAGATGAACTCAATAAATCATTGACTTGTGCTTGAAGTTTTTGACATTGAGCTTGGTTTTGGATTTTCTAGGCCAGTAAGAGTTGAATTTATGTCTAGCATTGAGTCTGAATCCTGACCTGGTTGTTCACTACTATACTGACCATGTCTAATGTTCGCTGTAGGTTCATAATAGCTCTCATCCTATCAGCCGTAGTCAATTTTGGGTCTGCCATGGGGAACACAAAATCTAACTGTTCTACCTTTCTAAGCCTTCCTCTTAGAGATCAAGCCCAAATGCATATACGTTATTTTCTGCATAGAGCTATAATCTCGGGTCTCAGAGCTGAAAAGACTAGTGTTAACTAGAGAACTCATCAGCCAGGGCCTAAATTTGGAATAACCCATTTTTGGCAAAAGGACGGGAGAATGAAAACTATCCTAAAATGGGTGCTAACTATACAAACAAAAGCATCCATAAAAAGAAAATCACATAATTCTAAAAGATTTTATTGATCCTAAAGAAGGGGTCAATGAAGCTATATACAACAAGAGAAGGCTGGTAGGTCTGTACTCAGTATACCTTCTAAATAGAGTCATGAATATACCCCCCATGTCAAGAATGGTGCAAGGCATGGTCAAGCGGTGCGCAATAACTCTTTTTGTCACATCTATGAGAGCATGTGGCCAAAAAGCTTGCTAACTTTCCTGGCATAGCCCTGAGATAATAAACTGACTAGGGTATTAGGTAGGCAAAGTGAGGGTTTTGAGAACCAAGCATGCAAATATGTATAATGCAAATACGAATATTAATAAAAAGTTTACAACAAGAACCATTGACATTTCAAGTTAAGCCCTCTTATGATTTTTTTTTTAAAAAATGAGTCCACAGCAGGGTCGACAGAAAAACTGTGGGCGCTTTTGTTTCGACCCTTGGGTGCGTTCGAAAAATCGTGCGTTAGATATCCATTATTTTTAAAAAATTATTCTTTTCTTTTAAAATGAAAACCCAAAATATCCAAACATGTTTTAAAAAAATGGAGTCGCCACTTGATTTTTGAGAAAATTCAAGAAAAACAAAAAAAGAAGGCCACAAGTCTTTTTAAACGTAACTAGACAAAAAGAGGGTTCGAGGGTTAAGGTACGAAAAGGGAAGATGATAGGCATTCTTTTCGCCCAACTATAAGGTTAGCCTCTACTTTGTCAGTGTTGATTCTTATTTTAAACTTTTCAACTGTAACAAATACAGAATAGGAGGTTAAAGAGAGCTAATACAAAAGCAGACAAAGAAGAAAAAGGGTTCTATCTAAAAACATAAGGGTTATGCAACTTGGTTATCGTTTTTAGTCATGCCAAAATTATTGTTTGAGCAAAGAAAATAAAAAAAAGCATGCAAATAAAGGTTTAAAAGAAACAAGAAAGAGCCTAAGGGTCATGCAACATAGTTTATGTTTCTAATACGCTATATACAAATTAAATAGAAAGAACAAAGGGGATTCAAACACTATTTTTAAGCTACTAAACATATCAAAAGCGAATGGTCGTAGCAACAAATGTTGCTGTCGTAACAAAAAAAGAAACAAAACTCACGGGCGTAAGAAAATACATGGTAACCAGAAGAAAAGAGGTCACAAAGGTTGCGGCCGTAATAACTAAAGTTTGCGGCCATGGTATCTTTGAGGTCTAGAGAGGTTTTTCAATATACAAGGTCCAGAGGAACTTAAACAGATAGAATGTATAGAGTAGAAAACCACAAGCCACTTTATCAAGGCAGGATCTACTATCTGTTACTTCAACAGTAGCATAAGTCTCAAAACTGAATACATATAACATTAAAAAGATGTAACAGAATGGTCCAAAAATGGTTTTCATGCTACTGGTCTCACAAAAAGTTCACAAGCATAGCAACAAAATGTTGTGGCCGTGATAAAAATGAGGAAAAGACGGCGGCCAAAAGAAAATATGTAATATCTCGAAAAGAAAAAATATATATATATATATCTAATATATATATATATGATTAAACAGAGTAAATAATAATAATAATAAATCTAATAATTACACATTAAATATCGGTTTCGACCGTTACAAATTAAATGCGAGAAATCCCATTTAAAATAATAATAATAAAAATATATACATATGTATGCTCATAAATAAACACACATATATATATATAACAATTATTTAATTAATTATAATTAACCAGTGGGTTAATAAGGACATAACCAGTGGCAAATAAAGCTAGCTTTCAATGGAATTTATCTGAGCGTTCACATTGGAGCTTTCAATTGCATTAATCAAGCATTGTGCCACTGTGGGACTACCTATTCAGTATATATACACATGAGATTAGGGTGAGTTGCTTCAGCTTATGTGTGAGTTAGGAAGGAGAAAAAAAAAAGGCAAAGAGGAAGAAACCAGACCGCGTCACCCTCGTCACCTGGTGACGGGTGTGGCAAAGAGGAAGAAACCCCGTCACCCTCGTCGCTGCATCCCACACCGCCTCGCCAACCGCCGTCCACCACCCCTCTCTCTCTCCTCGCAGTTTGCCTCTCTCTCTCTCTCTATGCTCACCCTCTCTTCTCTGTTGTTGCTGGAGTAGTCACCATCACCACCACCAGAGGCCACCGGCCATCACCATCGACGCCTCGGCACACCCAAAAACCCCCCATGTAGCCCCAACAGTCACACACACACACACACACACATTGCCACACCCGTTTATCACTGTTTTGCACCGCCTCTGTCACCACCCACTGCCACCGCCACCCGACACCCTCTGGTATAACCTTTTGATGCTCTAACGCGTATAACCTTTTGATGCTCTAACGCGGCTAATGAACGACTCTGATCATTAGTATATTATTTCGGAAAACCCAAATCAAAAAGGTATCGTTTTTAATTTTGTAAGAAAAAAAATAATTTTGACCTAACTTTGGACCACCATAGCCATCACCTCGAACCTCCGTTTCAACTGCCCATAAGTTTTGTTAGGTTCACCTCATAGCTACCTACTCATAGCTATGAACGGCGGTTAAAATTGATGTATGAATCGTCTAAACGTGCATCTTAAAGTTGAGTAAAAAAACGAGGAAACCAAGCACGCATCGTGCGTACATGAATGCACTGATGGCTTAGTTTTGTGATGTTTGTGGTTCTATTATGCTATATTTGGTTTTTATGTTCTGTTTAGATTATGTTTGGTGGTGTTGTAATTTTATTATTAACTTAAATTCAAAAGAAGAAAAAAACTGAAATGAAGCATATTATGAAAATAAAATAACTACTTTATAAAAAAATGCATACTTTTATAAAGACAAAATGCAATAACAAAATTAAAAGAGTTTTTATTTAAAATTAATATGTTTTGTCTACTGTTATGTTGGGTTCGCTTGGTTTAATAATAAAAATAATAATAATGATAAAGTTATATTTTATTGAAGTTATAAAAAAATAATGAAACTATATATATAAATATATATATATATATATACTTTTTAAAAATAAATAATCCTATCATTTAATAGA
>JAOTRH010139856.1:0-13842 GCA_034768845.1 Heliamphora exappendiculata | reverse complement strand
AGGTAAAGTGCAGAATTTGTGTCGACCCCTTAGAACATTCGTGTCGACCCAACCATTTGAAGAACCCTGCCCTAGACGTGTTGTGTCGATACCAAAGATTTTGTGTCGACCTTGAAGACGAAAATTCAAACTACGGCAGATCTCAACAGTTAAATTTTTGGCATTTATTGCCCCCACCTACCTCCAACGGTCATGAGCTTCCAAGAACTTATTTAAGGAGTTACTTCTCAGCATTGAAAGAAATACAGAAGAGAGAGACTTGCATTTATTATTCTATTGCTCAAATCCATTAAGCTCATATTTATTGCTGTAACTTCTGTTCTTGTTCTTCATCTCTCTTTACCATTTCGGTTATTATAAATCTATCATGTAAAGAGAGTGAGAGTTCCTTATTCATTACATATCATTTATTGTAATCTAGGGTAAGTCACCCTGTTAGCCTTTGAGTGAGTGAGTAAAACTCATCAAAGAAGAGTTCAAGAGAGATTAAAAGAAAACAAGGACTTGTTTTCATAGAATCTTCTTGAAGTTGTAACAGGCTTGTAAATGTGCCCGTAAACATTCAGATAGTTCAAGTGAAATCTTAAAGCTTATAAAGGCTTGGAATACGCCCGAAAGTATTCTGGATAGTGGATATACTCAAATGAGATCTTGAGGAGTGGAGGTAGGCTAGGATAAAGCCGAACCACTATAAATTTCTGGTGTCTGGTTCTATTTCTCTATCCCTCATCTTTTAATATTTGCATTGATTATATACTTGCATACCTTACTTTATTGCAATATTAAAAAATTTCTGGAAAAGCTTTAAATCCCTTATTGCTAGAAAAGACCCAATTCACCCCCCCTCTTGGGTTACCTAGATCTAACAATAGAAAATAGAAAATTGCACTGTTCAGTCGACCGAACTCAAAAAAATTGGTTCAGTCGACCGAACCAACCCCTCCAGTCGACCGAACTCAAAACCAGAAGCGTACTGGAATCTGTTGTGATTTTTCAGCCCGAAAACCAACCCAACCAACCTAAACAAGGTCCGAAAAAGCGTAAAATGCATCTACGCATGTTGTTCTACAATTGTAAAGCATAAACCATGCATCGATACTGTTCATATACTGAAGGAAACATATCAAATATAAAAATAACCTAAAAGATAAGGGTCAGGGTCTCACATAAACCCACCTTAAGATCCGAGATGCCGTGTTGATGTCAAGCCAAAGTCTAGGATACGAAAGTCAGAATACTAGTGACGAACCCATAGTGTCCAACAATTTTCATTATAAATAATTTTCTACACCGAGGATGCACCCAGGGTGTTCACGAAGAATACATCCCAAAATATTTTATAAATTGACAACTAGGGACGCCCTAAATTTAGAACCGAGAAAAGAACAACTTCAATGTATCCCACCCACAATGGTATACACAAAAAAGACTCCAATAAGCTAGAATGCAAATGTGACAATGCTCATGTTAACATACATTCCGAAATATAACTAATAATAACATGATATGCAACTAAGCATCGCAAGATGGACAACCCAATAAGCATATTATACAATTCTTCATTATATATTTACTTTGCTAAATTATTACACGCTATGAATGCACAGTTTTTTCTTCGTTAAAGTACTGATTAAAAGCATTTAGATGGAGCATGAATCACACAACACAAACTCCTTATGAAGTTAAAAGAAACTAAACAACAATCATTCACACAAAGCACAATCAAATCATACAGCATATGCATACTTCAAAAAGTATACTTAATCCATTTTAAGTCTTTTTGTTTTATTCTTATTTTTTATCATATATTCTTAGATGCATTGAAGGGAATTTAGCGTGAGAGAGATTAGAAAGTCTAGATATTTTCTTACCTGGTAGATGGATCATAAGGTGGAAGGTTGAATAGACTTAACTTCAAATCTCTTCAAAGTCTCCAAATCTAATAAACATGTTAAAATAACAATTAGATACAATTTCATTGTTCTATTTCATAACTCTATATTTATTTATTTATTTTGATATTTACTAATTCTCAGTATATTTATTATTTTATGGTACTTTATTAAAATCTAATTCTTTAAAAAGGTATTCCCAAAATGCTTAGTTAGGTTTATGTCATAAATAATTTTATTTTCTTATTTGGTCATTTAACTTCTCTTATCTTAAATTTTTGATTTTTATAAAAATTATTAACTCATAGTATTATCAAATCTTTATGCAAGCAAAATATTAATTTATTAAAATATTAGGCAAAGCTCTAATTTCAAATAAAATTTTAAATCTTATTTGTAAAAATTCTATTCATAATATGTAAAAATATAATATAAATACTTTGACAACTTTCAAGATTTTACTAATTAAAATCTGTAAGAGAAAAGATATTGAGTTTAATAAAACTCTTAAAATATATTTTATCTTAAACTTTTTATTTAATAAGTCTTTTTAAATGAACAACAAAATAATCAAGTTAACTGAATAATTAAAACACAAATATGGAGCTTGGTTTAAAGTGAGGTTCATAAAACATAAATTTTAAACTCTTCGTAATCAAGAAATAACCATTTTATTTCATTTTAAAAGAAGATTTTAGGTTTTCATTTAAAATTTTTAATCCTTAAGATTTTATATTATTTTCTGAAAAAATTAATTATAATATTTAATTTTTTTTTGATTAAATCAATTATAAAAACTCAAGAAAATAAACAAGTAATTAAACAATAAATTAGCTAAAACAATTAATCAAACAAACAAGGTCTAAGGGAACAGTCTCATTCCATGAGACCCACTTCCAACTTTTCGTTATTTGCTTCTGTCCTTCTCAAGAGATCCAAATCCAAGATCCACCACTTTCTCTATCAATCAAAAGACTTAGCCTTGGAATTGATCAAAACCACAAAACAAAGATTGATTTAAGTCTTGGAATTAATCAAAACCACTAAACAAAAATTGATTTACGCTACGAGGGGTATGCACTAAATTGATTAAATCTTATTTTTAACAAGTTCGAGATAAGTTTTTAAAAAAAAATTTAATAAAATTTATTAAATAAAAATATTCTAATTTAAATCTATCGAAACAGTGTATCAACGATCAAATCCGTTCATTAATAGTGTTAAGGTGTAAAAAAAGTAGTGGACACGGATAACAGTAAGTGATGACGGTATTACCGCGTGATAGATGAATATATCTATATATATATATATATATATAGAGGGAGAGAGATGGCCGGGAATCCAAAAAGAGATGGAGAGGGTCGCCAAAACTTACCGATGATAGAGGCGTCGATTATCGGAGGCGAGGGAGAGTTGAACGGGGGCAATAACTCAGCGGTGGTGGCTCACGGCTTTGTTGGTTGCCGGTTGGCGCACACTCACTGGATTTTTTTTTCCTGATTCCTTATGAAACCTTCTGGTTTCTGATTTACGAAGATGATGAGTTGGTAAGAAGATGGGCGTGGTTTGGTATTTACAAGCAAGGTTTCCTCATTGTTTTTGTAAGCACCGACATGTGCCGTGCAATGGTTCGGAGTTTGCGGCCACGTCTTTGACAGAAATGAGTTTGTGGCGACGCTTCTGACAGAAATGAGAGCTGGGTTGCCCGCCTAAGAAAATTGGGTGTCCGCGAATTTTTATTATAATTTTTTTTTTCAGAAAACAACCTAAAATTTTAAGTATAATTTAATTTTAATTTATTTTTTTAAAATTTTATTTTGAATAATCGTAGTATCCAAATTTTAATATAAATCTTCTAATCATGCAATAAATTTTATCACGATCTTTAATTTTTTATTTTTTATTTTTTAATAGCGGTAAACTTTTGAATTCAAAAATTCGAAATAAATTTTTAATGATATTTTAAACATTTAGGGTTATAATTACACTACTTTGTACAAGAATTATTTTTAAAAATTAATTTAATGTACATTTTTAAGCATATAAAAATTTTAGTTTTGATTTAATATGATAATTTTAAGTGTCACATTAAATTTTTATGTCATAATCTAATTATAGCATTAGTTCGTTAGGGTGATTGGATCTTTTTTTTTATTTGGATAACTTGATAACCCGACTCCTGGGTCACGTGAACTCTACTTGATAACTCAACATTACCAAATAATCAACGAGACTTTTTCTTTAAAATCCTATTTGTGATTTGAACCTCCTCTGAAGAACCTAAACTTCAAAAATATTCTAAGTAAAAAAATTAAAATTTTAGACAAAATCTCCTCTGTTTTTTAGACTATTCCAAATTTCCTATAATCCTGTACAATCAAAATAACATTTTATACTCATGCATCGCCTGGATTCCAATTCTCAAACACAATCAAAACTACCACAACTATTCATATCCAATTTACATGACTGGCATACCAATTCCCAAAAGAAATTAAGCAATACATTAATTTCACCAAATGCATTCATCCATGACAAACTCACAATTTCCATACAATTTCTCAATACAATTCTTTGATGCGAATACAAAAGATTTATACATTTATCTATATATGATTACATCCATAAATGAAATTGCTCATTTCTTCCAAAACATTCTTCAAGATCCTATCATTTGCTTGTCTTTCTTTTATTAAAACCTATAAAATGTTGTATATATACAACCTGAGCCGAAACTCGTAGAATAAGACTAAAAATAGTGCAATGCATGATTTGTGAAGTGTGAAATGAGTAAAATATTATCCAATCATTTTTATTTACTCATTTTATTTATTTCTCAATTCAGATATACATCCAATTTATATAAACTTCAAAAATAATATGAATTCTTTTAAATTTCTTGGCTTCAAATTTTCTTAACTCATCCATTTAATCCATTTAGTTCGTCTGTTAATTATTCCAACGTTATAGTATCATTAAACTCGCTTCAGCATCTTAATTTATCTATTAAATTTTTCTTTCTATTCTTTTCGTTTCTTTTCATTAGTCACATTCGTCTTTAATTATTCCTTTTTCTAATTCATCCATCTATTATTCACATTTCCATTTCGTTCCATTAATCCCATATTGAACCGATTAATTACATAATCTCTTTATAATTCTTTAATTCTTGCTCTTGTATTTGTTTTCTTCTTAATCAATTACCCAATTATCAATTCACCTTTTTTATTATAAATCCATTACTTGCTTTCACATTCTTAAATTCTTTATCCAAATTTCACTTTTATTTTCATTAATCAAAATACTAAACCGACGTAGGGTGCAGTTTATAGAAAGCCCTCCCTATTCTCCCAATAGGCTACTCAAAGCCATTGGTGAATAGATAGCTCTATAACTCACCTCTACAATCATCAATTACCAACGTCGGGTACAGTTTATAAAAACCCCTCCATATTCTCCCAATAGGCTACGCGAAGCCATTGGTGAATAGATAGTTCTATAGCTCACCACGACACAATCACGTCCGTTTTACGAGGGTTAACCCGAGAGAACACGGTACCCAGCTTGCGCAAGTTTTCGATTTTTCACCGCGGAGATAGTCAAGCCCAACTTAATCACATCCATATCAATCAAACAACTGTCGGTTCCATATTCAATTAATGCAACATTATTTATTAACAACCGGGAGTCCATCTCCCCAATTTAATTTCACAATCACATCATATTTCTAATTTCAATTCAAAACCATATTTTCAATTCCAATTCACAACCATATTCCCAATTCCCATATTCACAATCATATTTTCTTCGATATTCAATTATCATATTGACAATTCACTTTTTTTATCCATTGTATATATCTCTATTTGCTCAGTTAAAATTAAAAGTTTCAATTCATATGTTATATCAGTTACATTTGTTTATCAATTCAAATAAATTCTAGATTTATTAAATCATAAGTCTCCAACACAGTTCCATGATCTCCTTCATTTAACACTTTATCAAATTGATTAAACAATTTCATACAACTACTCATGAACATGTTAAAAGTCTAACAATGCTCAAGTTCGTCTATTTATTCATTTAAAAATAATAATGTTTGCAGATTCAATCATCATACAATTATCCCATTTATAATTACATGAAATAATCATAATATTTGTTTTCCTTCTTTCAACACCTCAATGTGAATCTCCAATGGAAACTTCTTTTGAATTTCACATATACTAATTGTATAATTTAAGAGCTATTCACTACAACTTCCCACATTTCACATCTTAGTCTTTACATACAATCATTTGTTCTCGAACTCCAATTAAGTTTGAAATTTAAGTTCTTTAGAGTTTAGAATTCTTGTATCTTAGTTTCTCACATCACTATATTCTTTCTAGATCTGAGCATTCACAACCCAAACTCAAGTTTAAACTCTCAATCTCCTGAAATTTTCTTGTAAAGTAATTCAAAGTGGATAATCATTTAGATATCTAATCTCAACCATTTACTAGATTTTTTTTTCTTTTGGACTCAAGCTTTGTTTCAACCCAAATTATAACTTACGTAAAATTCCCGTACCAATCTCATATCTTAACCCATTTCCTGAATCCCAATTCTTTAACTCTAACTTCAATATTAAGTTTTTGCTTCCCAAGTTCATCGCGCCTTTACACCAAATAGTGCATGACTGAATAATACAATCTCAAACCCCAGAGATTTATTCAAAATGTCTTAACTCTTGTAGTCAACCCTTTAAATTAATTAAAAGTTCACTATCTCGACCATCCATATCTTTAATAAGTTTTCTTTAAGGGAAACCTAATTTAACCCCATGAGCTTAAATTTTAATTGTAAAACACTAATTCCTAGGATTCCTAAACTCTCATTCTATAAAATTCAAAACCAAAACACTATTTTCAATTCCTCGGATTCACCTATTCAGTTTACAAATAAATCTGAAGAAATTTGACGTCAACTCAAGCATTCTACATTTCACCAATTAGGATTGAACTTATTAAATTAACTTAACCTTCATGAGATTTAAACTTCCAATAACCCAACTAGGGTTTGTGTTCTAATTCTCTCCAACTTTAACTCAAGATCACAAATTCATTTTTCTCTTCTCAAAATTTATATCTAGGGTGGTTTATTCATTTCACCGGCTTCTCCAATTTATTTATCCTTTTCACACAGCTTCCGTGAAGACAAACCAATTATACCAAAACTAACTAGGGCTTAATTAAACTTTCCAAATCTTTAAGGTTGTGATGGTATAAAAACTTAAAATCAACACAAATCATATCAAAACACCAAAATTAGTCAGAATCCTACCCTTCGGAGCCAAGCGTTTTGGAATTTCACCCAAGATTGCAAGCCCTAGGTTCGGCCAATTTGGATTCTTGCTCCAGGGACTTCAGCCAAGTCGGGTTCTTGCTCCATGAGGCTTCAATTTTGATTATTGTGACCTCCAATTTTAAAAGGGAAACAATAATTAGCTCAATCTTCATGGGAACAATCAAGAAAAGAGGAAGCTATGAGCTGAAGAGGTAACCTGCGGTAGGAAGGAAGGACTGAGTTTCTCATAATTTCAGCTTCCTAAACTTCGAATTGATCCCACTACCTCGTAGCTTCCACATAGATGCCCAGGAATTGGAGAAGGAACGCCAAACGGAGGAAAATAAGAAGGGACGGCGGCGAGATGAGAACAGATGAGGGTTTGCCGTCGCGACTTAGGGCCGGGGATTTGGGGTGTGATTCATTAACTCCATACATTAATCCACTCATTTTCGAAGCGAAATAGAAATTAATACAAGAATCTATTCATGAAATTACAAGAACTTTGACAGAGAAGGAGAAGAAGAAGTTACCGCGATTGGGAGGCTACAGCGAAGCACAGATCGCAGCAAAAAAAACAGGGGAGCGTCGGGGAGAGCGAGAGATAGACCGAGAGAGATTAAGAGTGACCGGCGTTGGGTGGTGGTCGGCGATGTGGAGGGTAGTGAGATGCGGTGACGGTGGTCGATTAAGGGGGGTAGGGCACGCGCAGATCGCGCTGCTGTTCCAACGAAGCTTTCTGAAGCTTCAACCCCTCTCTCCCTCTCGGCTTCTCCCGAAACTTCTCAGCTTCGGCTGAGATGTTATCAATTTTTTTTTTCTAACCTCTAGAAATTTCCACCCTCAAGAATAATAACAAACTCATTATTTTAGTCTTCCATGTTGATTTAAATTAATTAAAATTAAATAAATTTTAACTTTTTAATTTCGTTAGATTTATTCCGAGGTCTCAACACGTATCAAATATCGTATCAACTATTATAAACTATTATAATAAGTTTAATTACTTTTAAATAATTAATTATATAAAATAACAACGTACTGGATCTTCACAACCTACCCCTTAGAAAATTTTGGCTTCGAAATTTATCACTAGTTCCCAAAATTAAAAAAGTTTTTTGTTAATGACTTACAATTTCCATTATAGAATCATTATTGTATAATGGAAAATTCCCAAAATTCCCAAAATTTGATTACCCATTACACTTTAATTTCCAAGCTCAAACCTTCTTCGTACTTATTCAAGACCCTCGATTTCATTATACTCCACATAACGCGTTCTTCATGACTGCAAAGTTGACTAAAGAACACTCTTTTTCGAAAGATAACTTTATTCCTAGTCCCTTGACACTTCTCACAAATCTCTCGTACACTCATGTTTGAGTTTAGAAACATTACCCCTTTGAGATAAACATGACCAAGAAGGTTAGTATGAAATTCAAAACGTTTATTCATCTTTTACCGTCCATTATACTCAACCAATAACTCAACTGCAATATCCTTTAGGTCAACTCCTTTCTTTCCTACCGATTCCTAACAAGATATGTATTACTTTCTCAATCACAATCATTCAAATATAGTATTACCCACCGGTCTAAAAGACTACTCTTAATATTTACTGTACAAAGCAATATTTCTTTCATCTTGATTTACTACTTATTGAGGAATCATTTGGTTTAATAGTTGCAGCCAACACACTAACTCATGTCTGTTTACATTCTTAGCTCCTGATTTAACCTCATGCTCAACTTGAATAATTGAATTGGTACACTCATTTTTGACAGTGCCATCATAATAAATAACGTCCCAAAGAAACAATTACTTCACTAGTAGCCAACTCTCTAGGGGAACGAATAACTATTCCTTGAGTAGAGATGAAATAAACCATTCCTTGATATTGATTCAATCCGTGAAAAAGACATCTGGTCACTAATTCAAACTTCTCAATCTTGTAGAAATCATAAAAGGAATACTTATTCTTGAAAAGAGAAGCATGCCTTCATATTCCATGTTAACCGAGTAGGTCGCCCAAATACTCACATTGCTCAGGAATCATAGTTATGACAATCCCAATCCAATTTTATTCCAAGCATAAAGCTCTATATCAGCATTCACCAAAGTTTTTAACTAAAGGCATCATTGACCTCACTAATTCATTTTCCTTTCAAGAGACTACTATGCCTAACTACGACGTTGCTAGTGGTACAATCTTCCTTAAAATATATCTCCACCGCACCAAACATCCTCAACTAAAGAGTTTAACTAGCACTCATGCCATCCTAGCATCAAGGCAAGATTGTTATAACACTAACATGCCACCGACAACTAACCATCATTGAAAGTACTAATATCATGACAATGTCTATTGTATCTTCAAGAAATCGACTCTTAACTCCCAAGTTCAAATTTCTAACTACCAACCCCGACTCATATCAAATCCTAGCTACAGCTTAACTCCACCCTCATAGTCATAACTTTCCTGTAGTAAAAATTATAAACCTAGCAATATTAAATTCAATCCAACTCTTTCGCCTTATAGGATATTTATAAGCTTTCTACAAATACCTCACATTCAATAATCACCTCACACATAAGTCACACAAAAAAACATCACGCCAACAAGCATTCACATACTGAGGTGAACCCTAAGAAATGACACGCCAATCCGGGTAATTAATCCAGGTTTTTCATAGAAAGAACGTCGGCCACACGCTTTTCTATTTCGAACCCCAGAATAGTTAACTGGATGTCCAAAGGCAGGTCGTATCACTCCCACGATTCAACCTCTATGCATACATACACACATAGCACACGCAAGACAATTCAATCGCATACCCATGCAAGCACACAATTCATGCCGTGTAGTGGTGCCTATAATCATCAAACAAATTCTAAATAAAGACCACTATCACCCAAAGCTCATAAGTATTCGAACATAGAGCTCTGATACCATTATGTCACACCCTGACTCCCGGGTCACGTGAACTCCATTGGATAACTCAACATTACTGAATAATCGACGAGACTCTTTCTTTAAAACCCTATTTGTGGTTTGAACCTCCTTCAAAGAACCTAAACTTCAAAAATATTCTAAGTAAAAAAATTAGAAATTTGGACAAAATCTCCTCTGTTTTTCGGACTATTCCAAATTTCCTGTAAACCTGTACAATCGAAATAATATTTTATACTCAGGCATCGCCTAGATTCTAATTCTCAAACACAATCAAAACTACTACAACCATTCATATCCAATTTACATGACCTCGATGCCTGCTTAAGTCTATAAATGGATCTCTTAAGCTTGCACAACATGTGCCCATGGCCCTTTGTAATGAATTCGTCTGGTTGTATCATGTAGATACACTCGTCAAGACTTTTGTTAAGAAAACCTGTCTTGACATCCATTTGCCAGATGAGCGGCAACAGATAAGAGAATTCGGATAGACTTAAGCATAGCTACCGGCGAAAAGATTTTCTCATACTCGATCCCTTCTTTCTGAGTGAACCCTTTAGCAGCAAGTCTAGCTTTGAAGGTTTTAACCTTTCCGTCTATTCTTCTCTTCCTCTTGTAGATCCACTTGCATCCAATGAGTTTTATCCCTTCAGGTAGTTCTACAAGTTCTCAGACCTGATTGGAATATATAGATTCCATCTCTGAATTCATAGTCCTTTGCCAAAGATCTGCATCTTTGTCTTGTAGTGCTTCATTGTAGTTATAGGGCTTGGTATCAAGTTCTGCCAGGATCCTGTCAAAAGACTCTCCCAAGAACATATACAGGTCAGGTTGATGAACAGCCCTCCCACTAAGATAAGGCATTACCTTTGTTTGTGTACTAGCAGTAACAGGCTGTACAGAATCTGAACCCTGTGCATCATCACCATGTTCTTGATTTGCACATGTTCCGATAATCCTCATACTACGACGAGGTAATAGAATATCAGTGACTTGTGATTCCTCTTCCGTTCTACTGATATTTTCTCACAGTTCTTTCAGAATAATTTTACTATTGGGTTTTTGATTCATAATATAATCATCTTCTAAGAATTGGGCACTGGTGCTAACAATGATCTTCTGATCCTCAGGGTTATAAAATAAATCACCTTTCGTTCCCTTGGGTTACCCCAAAACGAATCGGATAAACTTGAATAACTCATCATAGATCTTACCATCTCCACAAGAGTCATATTCTTTCTTTCTACTACACCATTCTGCTGTGAAGTACCAGGTGCAATCAACTGGGATGTAATCCCTTCTAATGACAAGTAGTCCTTAAACTCTCCAAATGGGTATTTTCCACCACGATCGGATCATATTGATTTGATACTTTTATCCAAATGCTTTTCTGCCTCCGCCTTGAATTCTTTAAATTTCTCAAAGCATTCTGACTTACGGTGCATCAGGTAAATGCATCCATACCTTGAGTAGTCATTAATGAAACTGATGAAGTACTCAAAGCCATCTCTATCCCGGATTGTTATAAGACCACACACATCAGAATGAACCATCTCCAATATTTCTTTAGATCTATAGCCTTTGGCCAAAAAGGGCCTCTTGGTCATCTTACCCTTTAATCAAGATTCACAGACTAGAAGCGCTTCTACTTCTAATGAACTCAAAGGTCCATCTGTTACTAGTCTGTTTATCATTTTTAGATTAATATGACCCAAACGTAAGTGCTAAAGAAACGTTTGGTTCATTAAAGAAGAAAATTTTCTCTTATTTGGTAAAGTAGATATGTTATTCATTTCAGTTAATTACAGTATAAGAGAGATAGAAGATACAACATACATATTATCCACCAATGTACCAGAACAAATAAAATATTTTTTTTTTAAAAAACGAGAGAGTCACCAAAATGAACAGAATATTTGTCCTTTATTAAACTTGAAACTGAAAAAAAATTTCTTCTAATCGAAGGTACATAAAGACTATCTCTTAGAAGTGGTATCCTATCTCTACTAAAATTGAGAATGGCATCTCCTACTACAACTGATGCCACCATTGTATTATTACCCAAGCGTAGGTAGATTTTTCCATCACTGAGTTGCTTGGTTTCCTAGAACTCCTACAAAAAATTGCAGACATGATTAGTGGTTACAGTATCTACACACCAAGTACCAATAGATAACACCGCTAAATATGTTTCAACAACTAGTGAACAGAAACTACCTTGTTTGTTCTACTAACTAAGAAAAATAGGACACTGCTTCTTTCAATGCCTAAACTGGTTATAGTGATAGCACTTGCCTCTCGACTTCTTCATACCAGCTTTTGGTCCTTTAATTGCTTTTGGACCTGTGTTTTTCTGTGTCTGAACATTTTTCTTCTTCTTGCCTTTTAGTTTTGATGAAGAACCATTCTAAACCACATACACAGAACCTGGTTTCCTAAGAACACCCTCAACTGCTTGAAGTTCCTTAAGAAGTTCTGCCAATGAGTAGCTGAGCTTATTTATAGAATAGTTCAGGTAGAATTACTTAAAACTTTTAAGCAGTGACTGGAGTATGATATCGACCTGGGTTTTTTTGTCAATTTCAGCTCTAAAGATCTCTAGTTCATTCAAAAGACTTATCAATTTTAGAACATGATCCCTAACTGGTGTACCTTCAGCCATGTTTGCATTCAGTAGAGATCTCATGGCCACCTTCCTAGCAGCACATTTTTGATCCCTAAACATTTTTTTGAGAATCATCATCATGTCATAGGCACTGGGCATAGACTGATGCTGATGCTGCAAAACATTTGACATTGAAGTCAAAATATAACAGCGAGCCATCTTATCAGCTTTCTACCACTTCTGAGGGGCCTGGGTTTCCCTTTCGGTAGCCCCTCATCAAGTACTGGTGGACATACCTCAGTTAAAAAAAACTTATAATCCTCAGTAGTTAATACAATGTCCAAGTTCTGTTTCCAGTTAACATAGTTTGGTCCCGTAAGTTTGTTTTCTATGAGAATGGAAGCTAGTGGGTTGAAAGCCATTTTAATCATGAGAATTACATAATTTAAAAAAATCGTTAAATATGATGAGCAAAACTTTGAATTCATTTTAATTTGGTTCCCTCTACCATTTTAAAATTAATTCGCCAGCAGGCTAGTAACCTGTGAATAGCATGCCACGTTGGGTGAACATCAACTATCCATCATAAGACTTGACATGCCAATTCTTTTTAATCTTACTATTTAGGCAACTGACCATGCCAAGTAAAATTAAATAGCTGACATAGTTTCGATTTAATATATAATAGTAGTGACTCAGTTGGAGATGATACTATTATATACAGTTAAGTGTTAACCATCACCTAATTTCAAATTAATCATTTCGTAATAAACCCTTCAGTTGGAGAAGCGATCCACGCTAACAATTATCTAAAATTATCCTTAAAGAAAGTTTGTACTGATTATACCACAATTAATCTGTCCGTTGGAGTGGAAGGCCTTACTGTCGACACGTAGGGTTTAATTACATCACCTACAAACTGGTGATGGAAACCGCATGATTTATTTGTAAATAAATTTTCTCTCATACTTAGATTTTTTTTTAAAATTTGAGGGTTATAAAAATTCGTTTAATTAAAATAAATTTATTAATTTTGAAAGTCACACAATCTGAAAGAATCAAAT
>JAOTRH010139845.1:0-13843 GCA_034768845.1 Heliamphora exappendiculata | reverse complement strand
TTAAGCAGAAGGGTTTAAGGAATATCAAGATGTCGATTAAATTAAATTGTCAGTAATTAAATTTAATTAGCGGGTATCGAAAATCTTAACGTGGGGAGAAACGGTAAGCATTTAATAACATGATCTTAATGCAAGAAGGTCTTGAGATTATGAGTCAGAGTACAATTATAGTTCTTTAGTGGTGTGAATTGTAATACAGTGTTTTATGGAAATTGTAAAAACCGCTGCGTCTTTCTACAATTGTAGAAATCGCTAGTAGGTATCTGTGTTTCACTGGAAATTTTACTCATAGTTACTCCACATGTCCCAACTGTAACCCCTATATATATATATGCAAGTAGGCTGAACTAGTTTTATATCATTGATACATTATATTTTGTCTCTCAAGACTAAATATATCTGGGTTCTACCGGTACGAGTTCTCGATAATTCGTAACCCACACTACGTTTGAGGATCGCATAAAAGAATACTGTAGAAGATCTGGAAAGAGTTTCAACTCGGAATCAAGTCGTAGTTGAAGAATCGATCGATAAAAGGTATTTTTTTAAATTAACTTTGATTGCACGGATTTTATTTTGATCGTTCGTCGTCAAAAGTTTTATCTGGAGCTCGTTTCAGCGTTTGCTCATTCGGTTAATTTTTAACCGAAAATTATTTACAAAAATAATGATCTTAGCAGTATTAGCTCTAATAAATTGGTATCAGAATCATTTTATTTTTTATTTACGGTTATCGGAGCCGGGTAGTTCTACAATTGTTGCTAACTTTGTTTTACAAGCGTTCTAAATTCTAGTTTTATGATCATTTTTTATTTTTATGTTTGATTGAATGCGTTAATGATAATTTAATTTAATTATTTTTTTAACCACGATGATTGATCATGGTAGATTGATTATTAATTATACGAAGGCATAAAATCAATATAAAAAATTATTTTTTAATTTCTAATTTTTGTTTTGTTTTATGTTATCAAAATAAAATAAAATAATAAGAATAAAGAACAAGGTGAAGAACAAAAGGTCCAGCGCCGGTTTCCAAGAGGGCAAACAAGCTGTTTCGGTGAAGCGATTCCCAGCAGGCTGTTTCGACAAAAAGCTGTTTTGATAAAAAGCTAAGCCAAACACTGCCTTATGGCAGTAGCGGTTTTCGCAAGCAGCAGCAGCTAATTGTTTCGGCAGCAAAACAGTGCGGCGATCTTTGAAGCTGGTTTCCAAACAGAAGCGGCGCCACTGTTTTCCATAAAAAGTTGGCTGCATTTTCAAATCAGCAAGCGCACTGTAGCGCTTTTTCATAACAGTGGAGTAATTTACCGAAACAGTGAAGCAATATCCCAAACAGTGGAGCTTTTCTGAAATAGTGGGGCAATTCGCAATCAAAGAGGTGCAATTCCAGCAAACTGCTTCGCAGCTGTTTTCATCCACACAGCAAGCGGTTTTGCTTCAATGTGTTTGAGAGAAAAGAAAAAAGAAAAAAGTGAAGCAGCGGTTTTTGTTTTTTTTTTTTCTAAAACACAAGCAGTTTCGTTAAAAGCAAACACTGAGCAATTTTCGAAACAACGAGAAAAAATCAAAACAGTGAAGGATTTTAGGTAACAGTGGAATTTGGAGCCTTTTATTTCACACAGCAGTCTCCAAAAACAGCCAGCAGTATCCTATCAGCAGTGATTTTTGAGAAAAAAGGAATCCTCGTGTAATCGGAATACAGAAAATTAATTTAAAAAAAAAATTTTAAAACTTAATTTTTTAAATAGGAGACTAATACAGGAAACTAATTCAGAAAAAAAAAAATTTAAGCTTATTCTTCTAAACAGAAGACTTTCAGTTCGATCATAAAATTAAAATATTTTTTATATTTTGTATTTAATTTTTTATTAATTACGTGGATGATATATATATTAATTTTATTTATTCTGTTAATTTAATTAATTTGAATATTCACTTTTAAATAAAATATTTTGTAATAAAAAATAAAATTAAGTTTTTTTTAATTAATTAATTTTAATTAAATGGAAAAGCTGTATATATATATATTTTTTTTTACAAAATATCACGTTTAAAAATAATTTTTTTTAAAATCAAATATCTTAGAAAAACGTAAAAATTAATTTTAAAATTTTAAATTAATTAAATAGAAAAATATTTAATCAAAATAAATTATTATTTTTTGAAAAATATAAAATAGAAAATAAAATAAATAAATACCTTTAATCACTACTCTAGCTGAAAAGCTAAAGAAAAAATTGTGCATTTATTAAATTTTATTTGTTACGCATTTAAATACAAAAAATTATTTGATAAATCATAATTTTTAGAATCGTGTACACGGGAAGATATTTAATTCTTTTAGATCGTGTGATTTTCGAAATTAATAAATTTATTTTAATTAAATAAATTTTAATAACACTAAAAAATATTTTAAAATTTTAAGTGGGAAAGAGAATTTATTCACAGATAAATCCCGCAGTCTCCATCACCAGTTTGTAAGCGATGTAATTAAATCCTGCATGTTGGAGTAAGGCCTTCCTTCTTATCGGACAGATTAATTGTGGTATCGCAAGTACAAACCTCATTTAGGGATAATTCTGGATAATTGTTAGTATTAATCACTTCTCCATCTGAAGGGTTTATTGCGAATCGATTGATTTAGAATTAGCTGATGGTTAACACTTAGCTGTATATAATAATATCATCTCCATCTGATCACTGCTATTATATACTGGGCCGAAACTATACCAGCTATTTTATTTTACTTGGCATGGTCAGTTGCCTAGATAGTAAAATTAAAAAAAATTAACATGTCCGGTCTTACGATGGATAGTAGACGTCCACCTATCATGGCATGCTATTCACAGGTTACCGGGCTGCTGGCGAATTAATTTTAAAATGATAGAGGGAACCAAATTAAAATAAATTCAAAGTTTTTCTCGTCATAATTAACAGTATTTTAATTATGTGATTTTTATGTTTAAAATGGCTTCCAACCCACTAGCTTCTATTCTAAAAGAAAACAAACTTATAAAACCAAACTGTGTTGACTGGAAAAGGAACTTGGACATTGTATTAACTGTTGAGCATTACAAGTTTATTTTAACTGAGATTTGTCCAGTAATACCTAAAGAGGGAGCTACCGAAAGGGAAACTCAGACCCATCAAAAGTGGTAGAAAACTGATCAGATGGCTCGCTGTTACATTTTAGCTTCAATGTCAAATATTTTATAACATCAGCATCAGTCTATGCCCAGTGCCTATGACATGATGATGAAACTCAAAGAAATATTTAGGAATTAAAATCGTGCTGCTAGGCATGTGGCCATGAGATCTCTAATGAATACAAATATGACTAAAGGTACACCAGTTAAGGATCATGTTCTGAAGATGATCAGTTTTCTGAATGAACTGGAGACCCTTGAAGTTGAAATTGACGAGAAAATCCAGGTCGATATCATATTCCAGTCACTACCTGAAAGTTTTAAGTAGCTTTGCCTAAACTATTCTATGAATAAGCTCAGCTACTCACTAGAAGAACTTCTTAAGGAACTTCAAGCAGCCGAGGGTGTTCTTAGGAAGTCGAGTTCTGTATATGTGGCTGAGAATGGTTCTTCCTCTAAATCGAAAGATAAGAAGAATAAAAATATTCAAACACAAAAAAACACAAGTCTAAAACCAACTAAGGGACCAAAAGCTGGTGTGAAAAAGCTGAGAGACAAGTGCTATCACTGTAACCAGTTTAGACATTGAAAAAAGTAGTATCTGATTTTTCTTAGTAAGCAAAACAAACAAGGTAATTTCTGTTCACTAGTTGTTGAAACATATTTAGGGGTGTTATCTACTAGTACCTGATGTGTAGATATGGGAACCACTAATCATATCTATAATTCTTTGCAGGAGTTCTAAGAAACCAAGCAGCTCTGTGATTGAGAAATCTACCTATACATGGGCAATAATACAAGGGTAGCAACAGTTGTAGTAGTAGATGTCACTCTCAGTTTTAGTAGAGATAGGATATTACTTTTAAAAGATTATCTTTATGTACTTTCGATTAAAAAAATTTTATTTTCAGTCTTGAGTTTAATAAAGGACAAATATTCTGTTCAATTTAGTGACTCTGTCGTTATGAAGAAAAATAAACATTTTATTTGTTCTGGTACATTGGTAGATAATTTGTATGTTGTATCTCTTATCTCTCATATACTGTAATTAATTGAAAAGAATAATACATCTATATTATCTTATAAGAGAAAATTTTCTTCTTTAATAAACCAAACGTTTCTTTGGCACTTACGCTTAGGTCATACTAATCTAAAAAAAATAAACAGACTGGTAGCAGATGAACCTTTGAGTTCATTAAAAATGGAGGCACTTCTAATATCTAAACCTTGCTTGAGAGTAAGATGACCAAGATATCCTTTTCGGCCAAAATCTATAGAGCTAAAGAACCGTTTGAGCTGGTTCATTCTGATGTGTGTGGTCCTATAATAAATCGGGTTAGAGGTGGCTTTGAGTACTTCGTCAGTTTCATTGATGACTACTCAAGGTATGGATACATTTTCCTGATGCACTGTAAGTCTGAATATTTTGAAAAATTTAAATAATTCAAGGCAGAGACAAGAAGCGTCTGGGTAAAAGTATCAAATCACTACGATCCAACCGTGGTGAAAAATACCTCTTTGGAGAGTTTAAGGACTACTTGTCATCAGAGGGGATTACATCCCAGTTGGCTGCACCTGGCACTTTCATAACAGAATGGTGTAGTAGAAAGAAGGAATTGGACTCTTATGGAGATGGTAAGATCCATGATGAGTTATTCAAGTTTACCCGATTCGTTTTGGGGTATCTCAAGGGAACAAAGGGTAGTCTATTTTATAACCTTAAGGATCAGAAGGTCGTTGTTAGCACCAATGCCCGATTCTTAAAAAATGATTATATTATAGATCACAGGCTCAATAGCAAAATTGTTCTAGAGGAACTGAGAGAAAGTACCAGTAGAACGGAAAAGGAACCACAAGTCACTGATATTCCATTATCTCGTCGTAATGGGAGGATTATCGGGACAGGTGCAAATCAAGAACATGGTGCTAATGCACAGGGTTCAATTTTTGCACAGCCTGTTACTGCTAGTACACAGACACAGGTAGTACCTCGTCGTAGTGGGAGGGTTGTTCATCAATCTAATCAATATATGTTCTTGGGAGAGTCGTATGACAAGATCTCAGCAGACCTAGATACAGAGCCCTGTAACTACAATGAAGCACTACAAGATAAAGATGCAGATCTTTGGCAAAGGGTTATGAATTCAGAGATAAAATCTATGTATTCCAATCAGGTCTGGGAACTTGTAGAACCACCCAAAAGGATAAAACTCATTGGATGCAAGTGAATCTACAAGAAGAAAAGAGGAGTAGACGGGAAGGTTAAAACCTTCAAAGCTAAGCTTGTTACTAAAGGGTTCACTCAGAAAGAAGGGATCGATTAAGAGAAAATGTTTTCACCGGTAACCATGCTTAAGTTTATTTGGATTCTCTTATTCATTGTCGCTCATTTCGATTACAAAATCTGGCAAATGGACGACAAGACAGCTTTTCTTAACATAAGTTTTGACGAGTGTATCTATATGATACAACCAGACGAATTCATTGTAAAGGGCCAAGAACACATGTTGTGTAAGCTTAAGAGATCCATTTATGGACTTAAGTAGGCATTGAGATCTTGGAACACTCGGTTTGATCAAACTATAAAGTCTTATAATTTTTATCAAAATCTGGATGAGTCTTGTGTGTACAAGAAGCATGACAGAATCGTGGTGATCTTCCTAGTACTTTATGTAAATGATATCTTACTCATCAAAAATAAAGTGGGGGCATTATTTACGGTTACAGTATGGTTATCTGGGCAGTTCGATATGAAGGACTTGAAAGAAGTCGGTCACATCCTTGGGATCAAGCTTATGCGAGATCAGAAACAAATGTTGTTTTGCTTATCACAAGCAAAGCATATTGATGATATCCTAACTCATTTTAGCATGCAAGATTCCAAGAAAGGGTTTCTCTATTTTAGGTATGAAATTACTCTATCTAAGGATCAGTGTCCTAAGACACCTTATGAGATAGAGAGGATGAAGGCAGTTCCTTATACTTCGACAGTAAGAAGTCTCATGTATACTATACTTTGCACTAGACCCGACATTTGCATTGCCGTTGGCATGGTTAGCAGATATCAATCTAATCCAAGGCAGGAGTATTGGACTGTGGTAAATTATATAATCAAGTACCTAAAAAGGACTAAAGATTATATGTTGGTTTACCAGGCAGACAATCTAGTACCTTTTAGGATACACAGACTCAGATTTTCAATCAGATATAGAGCTTACATCAGGAGATAACCTTGTAGTTCCTTTACAAAGAGCTTACAGGCTAAAACTTTTGATAGTCATGTAGAGGGCATAGGAGTCAGATGTATGGCAGTGTAATTTTGAGTATAAGTAGGAGATTGTTATGATTAGTATTCTAAAAATTATGTTTTTAGTATTTAATTTTATTTTAATAAAATTAATTTTTTTATTTTATGAGAATATTTATGAGTAATATGTGTATTATTTTTTCAATGTTATGCATAGATATATGATATTCTGTATAGTATTTAATCTGGCGTGTAGAGTACGGCTTACTCATAGAAGATCAGATTTTATGTTCTTGCAGAATATAAGTTTTATGTTCACAGTTTAGATGAAAGTGAACATACCATCGGTACGACTGTAGCATAGAGTTTTAGTAGGTCTGTCTTGGTTACGGGAAACAAATAATAGCGTTGTTTATTGTTTCGACTCTCTATACTAGTACACTTTGTGTATATTGAACAGAGCATTTTGGGTAATTAATTTTACACTGACTATATAAATTAATTCACACCCCAAGATTATTATGAATAGTGTTTATCCTCTTAATCCTGAAATAATTATTGATTTGTCTATATTTAATATTCGTTGTTTTGATTCATTAGAGGGTGCGATCTTATATGGATCCATATTCCCGGATGAGTTGGATAGAGGTATTATTTATATGGCAAATATTAATTATTGACGAAATTCACGTCCCGAAAGATCGGAATTGACGATAATCCATTAAAGAAACTTATAAGTTTTAACTGGGCCAAACCCTACAGGTGGATTTGATTATCTGACGGTCAAATAAGTTAAGCGAATGAATTTAAGGAATATCAAGATGCCAATTAAATTAAATTGTTAGTAATTAAATTTAATTGACGGGTATCGAAAATCTTAACATGGGGAGAAATGGTAAGCATTTAATAACAGGAGCTCAATGTAAGAAGGTCTTGAGATTATGGGTCAGAGTGCAATTATAGTTCTTTAGTGGTGTGAACTGTAATATAGTATTTTATGAAAATTGTAAAAATCGTTGTGTTTTTCCATAATTGCAGAAATCGCTGGTAAGTATCTGTGTTTCACTTAGAAGTCATACTCATAATTACTCTACAGGTCTCTATTGTAGCTTTATATATATGCGGGTAAACTGAACCAGTTTTATATAATTGATATATTATATTTTGCCTCTCAAGACTAAATATATCTGGGTTCTGCTAATACGAGTCCTCGATAATTCATAACCCACGCTACGTTCGAAAATCGCATAAGAGAATACGGTAGAAGATTTGACAAGAGTTTCAACTCGGAATCAAATCATAGTTAAAGAATCGATGGACAAAAATTATTTTTCTAAATTAACTTTGGTTGCATGGGTTTTATTTTTATTGTTTGTCGTCAAAAGTTTTATCTGGAGCCCATTTCAGCGTTTGTCCGTCCAGTTAATTTTTAATCGAAAATCATTTACAAAATAATAATTTTGGTAGTATTGCCTCCAACGTAGAGATACTGCAAAATGGAATCAAATGTAGAGCGGGTAACAGTGAACAAATCAGAGTATGAAAAGACAAATGGCTACCAAGGGGACCAACTTTCACAGTCATCAGTTCAAGTTGGCTCAATAAACCAGACCTTATGATATCATATTTAATCTAACAAAACAATGAAGACTAGAATAGGGATCTGCTTTGCCAATTATTCATACCCTTCAAAAGCGATTTAATGAATGCCATTCCAATTAGCTGCAGATGAGGGGTGGAAAAATTAATCTGGCACTATACGAGAGATGAGAGATGCACAGTACAATCTGGCTACTATGTAGCGGCACATGTAGACGAGGAGCATGCAGGGTGCTCAAACTTTTTAGCGACCTCCAGTTTCTAGAGAAGGATTTGGTCAGCTAAGGTTTCGAACAAAGTGAAGATCTTTATGTGGAGTGCCTGTGCAAACATCCTTCTAGTAAGACTACATCTATTCCATAAAAATATCATCCAAGACCCTTCCTGTGTTTGGTGCGGGCTACAGGTTGAAACAATTATCCACTGCTTGAGAGATTGCACTTTCACTGAACAGGTTTGGAGCCACGTCCCTAATATGAAGGACTAGGATCAATTGAAAGGAAGGGGGAATTTTAAAAGCAGGGTAGAAGTGGCTTTCAACAACCTGAATACGAAAGCTTTTGATCTTTTCAGCATGATCACCTAGAGACTGTGGTTGAAAAGAAACACCAAATTGATGGGTAGCATGACCGAGCCGCTAAAGAAGCCTGAAGAGATTGCTCACATCACGGGTCAATTACTAATAGAGTTCAATGTTGTGGGTTCTACTACGAGCGAGAGACCCCTTCTAACTCAACGAGTATCAAGGTGGACATCACCGCCAGAAGATTTCATCAAGATCAATTTTGACGTTCATGTTGAAAGGATGGGAGAATAGGTCTGGATTTCATTGTCAGGGATGATATAGGCAGACCTTTAGCTACAGGTGAAATGCATTTAAGGACTTCTTTGGATGCAGACCATGCAAAGGCCGCGGGGGCACTCTTTGCGTTACGATTTTTTGTGGAAAGGGGTATAAGGAAACTCCAACTAGAAGGAGATTTCCTCAAGGAAATTAATGCAATTAAATCGGACGAAGAAGATCTCTCCTCCATCGACAACATTATTGACGAAGGATGGGCAATAACTCGCTCTTTTCTCTCCTTCATCTGCACTCATATAAAACTTCAAGGGAATGAGGTAGCTCATGCCTTCTCCCGGTTAGCGCTCTCGATGGAAGGATACAAATTTTGGTCCGAAGCTCTGCCTATCCACATTCGTGATTTAGTTTCTAAGGATAGATTGCCTGATTAATTTTCTCTTGTGTCTTCTTGTTTATCAAAAAAATTAAAAATTAAAAAGTGTAGCCCGATTCACAAAACTCCTTCGTATGTTAGGTCTAGAAATAAGGGGGAACCGCAACGAGCCTATAGTACGTAAAAATTCAAAAAGTATAATTATTTTGTCTAAGTTCAAAAAAACTTACTAAAGACAAAAAAAGGCTTATAAAATCTTCAAAGTGAACTTTTTTCGTCTTATTTAAAGTTTTAGTTTTTATTTTTTTTACTTTTTTGATTTATTGTGGCAAGAATAATCTTAAAATAATTTAAAAAATATTATTGTAAGACTAACATTAAAAAGTTCACTGAAAAAAAAATTAAATTAATGAAAAAGAGAAATTTTAGCATAAATCCCGAAATACATACCTGAACAAAGATACGTCCCATCTTTTTTTTGTTCTTTTTTCATGAGAAATTATTCTATTGACTTGATTGACTTCTATTATACCACTACTATCCTAACTAAAACTCCATTCAATTCTCAAGAAAATCATACAAAAATGATTTTTTTTGTGGATATATATTTTCTCTTTATCGATTCAAAAATAATAAAAATAATAATAATAAAATAATTAACTTGGTTGCCTATTTAGTTTGCAAAAAAATTAACAAAAAATTCAATTTTTAACTTTCTAGCAATGCCATTATCGTACACTTTTTATAAGATTTGTTTTATAGGAAATTGTTCTAAGCAAGAAAAGTGTATTTTTTGATACTCATATTTTGCTGTATCAACTAACATAAGCGCAAGAAAATAAAACGATTATATTTATATATATATTTTTCCTTTCTTATTAAATAAATGAAGCCTAAAGAACTCATTCTATTCCTTTTCAATGACTATTTCCAAAAAGCCATGAAAAACATCTCTCTCAAATCACCACCAACCGTCCCAAGTCAAAAACGAAATTTAATAATTTCAAATTTTAGTAATTTCTCATTGTACTTAGACCTCGTCTACACTCTGTACAATATATATATATGATTCATATAAGAATTTAACCCGTATTAATTAATTCAGAAAATATTTTTTAATTAAATTCTTAATTAGCCATGAAACTCATGCAAAAGTGCAGTTCATGCACCCAACTTGAATTATGGGACATGTTTAATCTGGTGTAGGGTACTTTACTAACATTAACTTCAAAAACTGTAATTCATTGTTTAACTTAGAATATTAAAATATTAAATTTTGGTCCCAAAGCTTTTGATCATTTTAAATTGTATAATAGTGGGGGTGGGGGTTCACATTTGATGTCCAATTATGATTTGAAGTCATTTCTTTAGTTGAAAGCAACAGTTATAAAAGCTTAGGTGCACATAAAAATGCTTGCATGAAAACCTTCAATGTGTTCATGACCTTTTGTGTGCATAAACCCATTTTAGTCCATTGTCCATTGAACTTGGCAGAGGTTAATGTGCATGAATAGGATTAAATTAATTTGGCTTAATTAATTAATCAAACACTAAACTTGACAAATTGATTAAATAAAAAACGTTGGGGTGTTTGACATTGGTGAAACAAGTAGCTTATATATTGTAGTTTGTAATAAAAAATTGTAAGTATTTGGTAAAAATTATAATTTATAACTGAAATAAAAAAAAGTAGTTATAGTTTGTAGCAAAAGTTATGAATATTTGAAAAAAATTGTATTAGCTAAAATTATTAGTATAAAACTAAAAATTACTAATAGTAACTTTGTCAAACACTACTAATTATCAAGGTGTTTGTTATTGTTTAACTTTTAACTTTTAATATATAATTCAGCAAAAAGTTGAGAATATCAAAACAAGTCTATTTATAGCTTTTTGCTTATAAGTTTTTTGTATTTTAAATCAAAAAACATAAATTTAATTACGTACATTAAGCTACAAGTTTGTATACAACTTTAACGTACAAACACTTACAATTCTGTTTGAAGTTATAAGTAAATCTTTTAAACTATAAACTATAAATTCAACTACATCAAATACTCTTTATATATGTTTGGTGCTGCAATATTAGAAGGAATTATTATTCTTTTGGGCTATGAATTTCTCAAAATTAGGGTATTACAAACCCACGGAGAGGGTGTTTTTCACTAATCTGGTCCATTGCTGATGGTTGTTGTGCAATGACCACGCCGCATATGGTACTTTATATTAATAATGACTAGATCCTCCCAGTATATAACTAACCTATATTAATCATGACGATTTAATGAGAAGCCAAACACGGTCCTATGAAAGGTAAAATTAAAAATTTGATAATTTAATCCATTTCAAGCTTCTGTAAATGAAATGTGATGTTAACACTACGGTTATCTGAGTCCGTGAAAATCAAACAAGAGACTAGAATAGTGCCTTCATTGTTAATCTTTATTCAATATCAATCTCTCAATCTTAATACTACCTCATTAACAATTACCCATAAAATCTCTCATTGTTATCAAACACGGCTTAATTACCCTATGCGTGAAGTTTCTCTATCTTGAGTTGTAATTGCAAATGTTGTGTTAATTTGCCGGACTTAATGAAAAGTGGTGTTAAATTTCAAAATCGAATGCACAATGATAGATATAAAAAGAGATTACACATGAGAGAACTAAAAAGTGATTGCAAGCGAAGGGAGTTGAGTACTAGATAATCTCTAATTAATGAATGTCATTTAATATTTGAGGAATCTACAAATTTAGGAGATTAGGTTTTTAGGCTGAATATAATTTTTTTTTACAGACAGAATATATCTAATGTAATATGCTTCTAATAAATCAATAAAAAATTATCAGTGCTTGCATATAAAAAAATAAAAATGAATTATCAGCTGCCGAATAAGTAATCAAAGGTCGTGAAAATCTCTAAGCAAACAATTAATTAGGCTCTGATTGTCAACTAACTTAAAAGTAATTTTTTTTACTTTTTAAAATTTTTAGCCAAAAAGTTATATTGGGTTTAAAGTATGTTGTCTGGTAACTTAGTTTTTAAGTATATTTTTTGAATTTAGATGCTTGGATAAAAAATTAGCTTTTTTGTTTTTTTTTTCAAAGTGGACAATTTACATTTCTATATATTTGATATTAACAATTATATGTAATTAGTAGTGATAGGAAATAAGTATTAAAAAATAATATTATTATATTTTAAAAATGGTCGGAGTTTAAATATAATATTCTGGGAGTCTATGTTTTGATTTGAATTTCTAATTTTTTCTATCTTTTTTACCAAACGGACGTTCTTGACTTTTTAATGTTTTTGGCCAAAAAACTAAAAATTTTCGGGCCCATTTGGTTAGCTATTTTCGAACTAATTTTCACTTTTCATTTTTAAAAAAAGTGAGAAAATCTATTTGGTTTAGTTTTTTGAACATTTTTTCCAAAAAAAATGAGTTAAAAACAAGAGAAAAACAAAAACAAAAATAAAAACCACAAAAATATGTTTTGAGAATTTTCTAACTTTGTTTCAACAAATTGAACTGTTCTTCAACTACTGTTGCCTCACATCCTTGCTGACGATCGCTATAATAAACATCGCCATAGCAAACCCTAGCAAGCGAGCTTTGCTACAAGGTCTCTTTGGCATCTCGTTTCGTCGGTGCCTCCATCAACCATCACGCCGACGTCTCGTTCTGTCGTCGACGACTCAGTAGTCGACGATGGCGTCTCAGTCAGTGGTAGCATCTTAGCGTCGACGGCATGATTTGGAACTTGATTTGGGACCAGTTAGGGTTAGGGTTACAGTTAGGTTTAGGATTTTTAAAAATAATACACAAAATATAATTTTTTTTAAAAAAATATTATAAAATTATTTTTTAAATTTATTTTTATAAAACAATTTTCAAATAACAATTTTAAAAAACACAACAAAATGAGTGATTGAGAACCAGGGCACCTTTGAACTTTGAACCATTATTAATTGTTCCTCTCATCAATAGGATTTGCAAACATGGGTGGAGGTATGCAAGGGGACGAGGGGACATCTGGCCCTCAGTTTTTTTTCTTTCTATTAATATCTTAAGTTATTTTATAATTATAAAAATGTCCCCTCTGAAATTATACCATTGCCTCATTTCTCCTAAATTATGATTTTTGTCTCTATTATAAAAAGTAACAGTACACAGATTAAGCCCTAGCTAGCCCGCCGCTCTCACGCTCTTGTTCTGCCTCTTGGCTCTTCAATTTGTAATTTGCAAATTGAATCAACTAATCCGGTGATCCCTCTCGCTGCCACTCGCTCTTGCCGTGACGCCTAACCTCAACTTGCCGCTCGCTATCGCCGGTGATTGCCCTCGTGCTCGCCACCTCTGATTCTGTTGCCCACCGCTACCTCTGTTCGACTGTTCACACTTCGTCGCGGGCACGCCACTGCTAAATAAGTTTGTTCTACCTTTTAAGTTTTAATATTCTGAATTTTTTGAGTGAATGACAATTTTTTGGGTGGAGATTTAGATTTTGATATTTAATTTGTCTAAAAAACTTGTCTAAATTGGATACATAACCTGTTGGAATCTGTGAATTTCATTGGCCATGGAAATCTAGATTTCAATAGCTGGGCAATTACAATTGAATTGGCCATTCAATTGCAATTGATGCCTGGAAACCAACAGCTTGAGT
>JAOTRH010139834.1:0-13846 GCA_034768845.1 Heliamphora exappendiculata | reverse complement strand
GTAAACATCACTACACTGGCACTGCCTGTGGCATACAATGTAACCGGTGGCGGCAGCTACTGCGCAGGCGGTACAGGCGTCGATATCGAACTCGATAACTCGCAGACAGGCATCCGCTACTACCTCTACAATGGCACTTCACTGGTTGATTCTATCGACGGTGCTGCCGTAGGTATCGACTTCGGCAACTGGACAGCAGCAGGTACTTATACCGTAACCGGCATCAACCAAACAACCGGTTGTACCAACAACATGAACAACAGCGCCACCGTGGTGATCAACCCGCTGCCTGTCGTTCAGAACGTTACCGGCGGCGGTCACTACTGCGCAGGTTCCGGCGGTATCGCCGTAGGCCTCGACAACTCTGAATACGGCATTACTTATACACTGTACAACGGTGCAACAACTGTAACTACTGTTAACGGTACCGGTGCTGCGATCAGCTTTGGCAACCAGACAGTAGATGGTACTTACACCGTAATGGCTACTTCTGCTGCAGGATGCACACAAATGATGAACTTCTACGCAATGGTAACTACTGATCCGCTGCCTATTGTTCATAATGTAACAGGAGGTGGTCAGTACTGCTCTGGCAGCCTCGGTGTACATGTAGGACTCGACAACAGCGACATGGGTATCAACTACCAGCTCTACAATGGTGGTACTGCCGTGGGCAGCCCAATAGCTGGCACGGGTGCTCCTCTGGATTGGGGTGTACTCTATACTCCTGGCACTTACTCGGTAATGGCTACCAATGCCACACTGCCTACTGCTTGCGCAATAGCAATGAGCAGCAGCGCTACTATCGTAATGAACCCGCTGCCTCTGGTACAGAATGTAACAGGCGGTGGTGCTTACTGCGTTGGTGGTACCGGCGTTCATGTAGGTATCGACAATGCTGAAGTGGGTATTACTTACACACTGTACAATGGCACTACAGCTGTAGCTACGGTTACGGCAACCACTACAAGCACTATCGACTTCGGACTGATGACAACTGCTGGTGCTTACAATGTAGTCGCTACTTCTGTTCATGGTTGCGTGAGCAACATGGCAGGTACTGCTACAGTGATCATCAATGCGCTGCCAAGCGTATACTATGTAACCGGTGGCGGTCAGTACTGCGCAGGCGGCACCGGCGTACACGTAGGCCTCAGCAACTCTACAACAGGCATCAACTATGTACTGTACAATGGTTCGTCTATTGTTGACACGCTGCCTGGCACCGGCCTGCTGATCGACTTCGGTCTGCAGACAGCCGCAGGCACCTACTCCGTGATGGCCTACAATACCACCACCGGCTGCACCAGCAATATGACCGGCACCACCAGCGTCATCGTCAACGCACTGCCCACAGCCTACAACGTAGGCGGCACCGGCAGCTACTGCGCAGGCGGCACCGGCCTCGTGGTGACACTGGATATGACCGACCTGGGCATCACCTACCAGCTCAACAACGGTACTGCCAACATCGGCAGCCCGATAGCTGGTATCGGTGCACCGATCACATTCCCTGCTCAGACAGCGGGCAACTACATCGTGATCGCTGAAAACACATCGACACACTGCACCAGCAATATGACCGGCTCTGCCACCATCACTGAAAACCCACTCCCAGTGGTAGAAACAGTGACCGGCGGCGGCAGCTACTGCGCTGGTGGTACTGGCCTGCATATCGGTGTTAACCCGACACAGAACGGCGTAAACTACACCCTTGCCGGTGGTACTGCTCCGGTAGTAGTAGCCGGTAACGGTGGCGCTATTGACTTTGGTACATTCACTACTGCCGGTACTTACACAGTAACCGCTACTGATGCCACTACAGGCTGCAACAACCTGATGGGTACTGTTTCTATCAGCATCAATGCTCAGCCAATGGTATTCACCGTAGGTGGTGGTGGTAACTACTGCGTAGGTGGTACTGGTTCGCACGTAACACTGACCGGTTCTGAAACAGCCTTCACCTACCAGCTCTATGTCAATGGCACAGCAGCAGGATCAGCAGTGACCGGCACCGGCGCAATGCTCGACTTCGGTCTGCAGACAGCCGTAGGTACTTACTCGGTAATGGCCAGCCCTTCAGGTTCGTGCGCTACTGCAATGACTGGTGCGGCTACTATCGATACCAACTCACTGCCAATTGCTTACACCGTAACCGGTGGCGGCAGCTACTGCGCAGGCGGTGCCGGTGTACATATCGGTCTTGCTAATTCACAGACCGGTGTTACCTACACTATGGGTACTACAACTGCAACAGGTACAGGTGCTGCTATAGATCTCGGCATCTTCACAACTGCTGGTACTTACACCGTACTCGCTACCAATGCATCTGGCTGTACAAATGCTATGACTGGCGCTGCTACTGTAGCCATCAACCCGCTGGTTACTCCGGCTGTAACGGTGGCTGCAACTGGTGGTTCTACCATCTGTGCAGGTTCTACAGTTACCCTCACTGCAACAGCAGTAAATGGTGGTACTGCTCCTGCTTACCAATGGAAAGTAAATGGTGTAGATGCAGGTGTGGGCAGCGCAAGCTACTCATATGCCCCAACAGATGGCGACGTTGTATCAGCAGTACTGACCAGCAATGCTACCTGCGCAACTCCTGATACTGCTGTAGGTTCACTTGCACTTACTGTAGTTACCAACGCAACCCCTGTTGTAACTATCGCTGCGAGCAGCACAGAAGTATGTATGGGTACTGCTGTTACCTTCACTGCTACTGGTACCAATGGTGGTGCTACCCCAGCCTATACATGGGTGGTAAACGGTTCAGTATCCAGCACTGGTGGCTCATCTCACACTTACGTTCCTGCTAACGGCGATATCGTATACTGCGTGATGACCAGCAGCCTTGCTTGTGTAACTAGCCCTGACGCATATAGCGCGGGTATCGCAATCACTGTTGATTCTCCGTATGTACCAGCAGTTACCGTGATCGCACTGAATGGCACCCGCATCTCTGCTGGCCAGACAGATACCCTGATCGCAGCTGTGACCAATGCAGGCGCACACCCTACCTTTGTGTGGAAAGTGAACGGTACCGTAGTAGCGGGCGTAACCACCCCTTACTACATCACCGATACCCTGCATAACAATGACTCGGTAACCTGCGTGGTAACTGGTACTGGTGCATGTGCACTTACATCGTTCAACACCGTGCATATCGAGCTGATACCTACCGGTGTGACCAGCGTCGGCAACAGCAGCAGCGATATCCGCCTGATGCCTAACCCGAACAAGGGTCAGTTCTCGGTACGCGGCAACATCGCTTCCGTGACCAACGGTGAAGTATCGGTAGACGTGACAGACATGCTGGGACAGACCGTGTACTCCGGCACCGCCAAAGTGAAGAACGGCACTATCAACGAACAGGTAGAGCTCAGCAGCACACTGGCCAACGGCATGTACATGCTCAACATCAGAACGGCTACAGAACACAAGGTCTTCAACTTTGTGATCTCGCAATAAACTAAACCGTTTAATAAGAGAGGAGCGGCCCCCGGTACTACCGGGAGCCGCTCCTCTCTTATATGCTTAATGACAGGCTTTACCAAAACACATCGGCATAAAAACTTATAACTACAAGTTAAATCGACTTTTTTTGACTATAAATATTTTAAAAATAATTCTTCATAATTAAAAAATAGACAGGCAAATACAAGTTACTTAATATAAAATCAATCAAATTTTTGCCTGTGCGAATACCTTTAAATGTAAAATAAGCCTTAAAGCGGGCAATATTTCGGCGGAAAACAGCGGCAAAGAATTAATAAAGAAAAAAAGTAACCGTAACAAACTATACACGAATGACATCAAACAAAAAGAACCAGGCTTTGATGGGAGGTAACCCCAAATCTAACAAATTAAAATCCCCTACCATGAAAAAGACACTTAGATTCCTTTTTGTGCTACTTAGCGCAGTATGCTGTGTGGCCCAGGCAAATGCCCAGGTAAGCCTTACGGCTACGGGAGGTACTACCACAGGTAGCTACTCCACCCTGGGGGCCGCATTTACTGCGATCAACGCCGGTACCCACACAGGTACCATTGTCATTTCGTTAACGGCCAATACCTCGGAAACCGGCTCGTGCGTACTCAACAGCAGCGGCGCCGGCTCTGCAAGCTATACCTCTGTTTTGATTCAACCGACGGCAGACGGCATTACCGTATCCGGTACAACAGTTACCGGCCGTGGCCTGATAGAACTAAACGGTGCTGATAATGTAGTCATCAACGGTGACAACCCCAATACCACAGGCACTAACCAAAACCTGACAATTACGAACACTGCGGCCAACACGGTGCAGTATACGTCGGTGATCAGGCTGGTAACTGGTACCGGTGCCACAAGTGCAGATGGAGATACAGTAAGGAACTGTATCATCAACGGTAATGCCACTGGCTGCAACACCAGCAGTAATACAAGCGGAACAGTCCAAAACACCATGGGAATCTATGGTGGCGGTGGTGCCGCAGGTGCTACAACCGCGCCAAGTGCACTGGCCGCAGTAAATACTTCGGGAAGTGGCTCTACCATGAATAACCTATTCATTAACAACAACACAATTAACAGCTGTGCACGAGCTATTTCTGTAAATGGAGCTGCTCTGACATCTATCAGTACAATCACTGTTTCCAATAATACCATAGGTGGTAGTGGCACACAAACAGGCAATGTGCCTTTTGCTTCGCCTTTATCGACCGTATATACTGTTGCGATAACGATACAAGGCGCAACCACCTGCAACATTACTGGCAACACAATTCAAAATATTATTTCGTACAACACGGGTGCCCCCATACGTGGCATTGAAGTGCAGGGTACATCCGCTACCAATACCACCATCCAAAACAATACAATTACCGGTATAGCTCAGAATACATCTTCGGGCGGTGTTGCAGAGGGTATCTATATTGGCGGCCAGCCCACCGGAGGTACCCTACTTATCGATGGCAATACTATCAGCAATGTACAGACTCCATCTGGTTCAACTCTTCCTGCAGGTATTAATATTAACAATAGCAATAGCCCTACTGCCACTATAAGTAAAAATAAGATTAGCAAAGTATATAGTATGGCTACAGGGGCATGGTATTCTGCCGGTATTTATCTGAACGGTGGCAACAATATTCTCGTAGCAAATAATTTTATTTCAGATATTCTTGCTTATTCCAACAACTCTGCTACAAGTACAATACAACCTACGGGCATAAGAGCTACTGTAGGTACCAATCATCACATATACAACAATACTATACATATGAGTGGCGCGCCTCTCGGAGGTACAGGCGTGAATGCAACGTCATGTATTGATGTGACCAGCTCTTCTGTAACACTTGATATTCGCAATAATATTCTTTCTAATCAATGTAGTGGATGGCCTGCGGGTAGTTCTCACTCTTGTATATTCTATTCATCCGGTATTGCAGGAACTACTGAAAACAACAACGCATATTTTACAGGAACCGGCAACTACATAGCCCAGATATCTTCTGGAACAAATTACACTGTTGCCAACTTTGCAGCTTCATTAACTACGCCATCTACCAACTTGCGTGCTTACAGTTCTACTATCGGATCTGCAACAAACGATAACCAGTCTGTCGCATTCAATGCTGTTCCTCCTTTCGCAAGTGCTACCGATTTTCATATCCCAGCGGGCACTACTACGCCAATGGAATCAGGTGGCGCTAGCGGTCTTGGCGTAACAACCGACATAGATGGCCAGGTAAGACCCGGCCCAGCAGGATCGGTAAATGGAGGTGCGATATCTCCGGATATGGGAGCGGATGAATTTGATGGTATCCCGATTGATGTCATCGCTCCGGGCGTCACCTATACTGCACTTACAAACTCCTGTACTGTTGGTGATCGTACCCTTACTGCAACCATAACTGACAATATTGGTGTGCCAACAAGCGGTACACTTGTGCCTCATATATATTACAAGCGCAACACAAGCGGCACATGGATATCAAAACCAGGTACACTGTCGAGCGGTACAGGCGCCAGCGGCACATGGAGCTTTACGATCACAGCGGCAGATATGGCGGGCCTCGGCGGTGGCGACCAGGTTTACTATTATGTTGCAGCACAGGATAATGCCGGCAATGTAAGCGCGAGCACGCCTACCGGCTTTGCGGCTACTAATGTGAATACCATAACTACGCCACCTACTTCTCCGGATGTTTATTATGTGCAGCCTACAAGTGGTACATTTAATGTGGGTGTTGGACAAACATACCCTACTATCACCGCCGCTGTAAATTCATACAATACTAATACCTGTCTTACCGGGGCCATTGTCTACAATCTTACAGACAATACCTACCCCAGTGAAACATATCCGATAACAATACTCAACAACACTCTGGCCAGCTCTGTAATCAGCCTGACGATAAAGGCAGGTGCAGGTGTGAATGCAGTTATTACCAGCACATCATCTGCACCGGCGGTGTTCAAGTTGCTGAATGCACGTTATGTAACCATCGATGGTGGTAATAGTGGCAACAGCCTGTCTGTCAACAGTGGCAATACAGGTACCAATGTTGCGAATATATGGCTGGCAAGCACTGCCACTACCGGTCCGGGGTGTAACAACATTGCGCTGAAAAATATGACTATTACTGGCGCAAATACTACCAGCGCATCTGTATGGGGTATTATTGCGGGAGTAGATGGTACTACTCCGGGTGGCACTAACGGGCTCGATAACGATAATGTTACCATCACAGGCAATACATTCCTGAGGAATGGATATGCAGTGTGGACAGGAGGTACTGCAACTACATCTTCGGGCGGAAACGACAACTGGGTAGTCAGCAATAATATAGTAGGTCCTTCTACCGCTGTTGCCGGCAATACCATTGGTGTCAATGGTATGTTCTTCCGCAATATGCTGAACCTCACCGTGTCCAATAATACTATCCAGAATATCATCAGCACATTTGGTACTGCGGGCATTTATATGGAATCGGGTGTGAACGGAGCACAGATCATCAATAACACACTGAACAATATTACATCAAATAACAGCGGCGGCTCTTTTGGTATCCTGGCAGGTACATCTGTTATCAATGCAAATATTGCGAGAAATAAAATCACCTCATTTTACAGCACATACTCTTCCGGTGCATCTATCAAGGCGATATCTGTAAGTGCAGGTTCTGCCACATCAAACGATACTGTTGCCAACAACATGATCAGCGATTTGTACACGTCTGCGGCAACTGCACCCACTACATGGCCAATAGGTATCTCCGTTGAAGGTGCTACTGGCAAGGTGCTGGTTGCATACAACTCGGTATCTCTGTTTGGCGGCCATACAGGTGCTAACAGTGCTACTGGTTCTACTTGTCTTTATATAACAAGCAGCAGCACAGCACTTGATGTACGCAACAATATCTTTACAAACTCGTATGATAATACGGGCTCGGCAATAGATGAGAGTTATGCCATATACTGCTCTACTGCCTCATTCCCTGGCTCCTCTACAATCGACTACAACGATTATTTTGTTATAGCTCCGGGCGTACTTGGAAATATTGGTAGTGGAACAACCGCATTCAGCACAGCCAATGATAAAACCACACTGGCGGCTATCCAGACTGCTTTTGGTGGCAATACGCATTCCATCAATGTTCAGCCTACATTCTACACTTCTACCAATCTGCATCTTGCTGCAGTAGCAGCGAATGCTCCGCTGATGGCAGGTACACCCATTACATTGATCCCAACGGATGTGGATGGCACTACACGTAGCGCTACTACGCCTGTAATAGGCGCACACGAAGCCAATGTAACCGTGCTTCCTCCGGTAATTTCCTACACGGCTCTTGGACCAAGCTGCACAACCGGCGACAGGTCTCTGACTGCTACAATATCAGATGCAGGATCGGGAGTGCCTACAACCGGTACGCTGGTGCCCCGCGTATACTACCGTAAAGGCACATCAGGTACATGGTATTCTCAGGCCGGCACACTGTCGTCAGGAACATCAGCAAGCGGCACATGGACGTTCACGATCGTTGCGGCTGATATGGGTGGTGTAGCGGCAACCAATACGATCTACTATTACGTCGTAGCTCAAAATAACTCGGGTGCAGTAGGCAGTTTGCCTTATGGTGTGGTGGCTACCAATGTCAATACAATTACCACTCCTCCATCAGCGCCAAACTCTTATGCAGTTATACCATCGTCGGGAACGTTCAATGTAGGTGTAGGACAAACCTATACCACCATAACTGATGCCGTAAACGCATATAACAACAATACCTGCCTTGCGGGTCCCATCACTTATGTGTTGACTGATGCTACATACCCAAGCGAGTCATATCCGATCACGATACTCAACAACCCATTGGCCAGTGCTACAGCAACCTTGACTATTAAACCAGGCACAGGTGTAAATACTACGATCACCAGCAACAACAGCGCCATTTCTGTATTCAAACTGCTCAATGCCCGCTATACAACTATCGATGGTGTAAATAGTGGCAACAGCCTCACACTTGTAAATGCCAACACAGGTGTCAATACTTCAGATATCTGGCTGGCCAGCACATCGGGAACAGGTCCTGGCTGTAATAACATTGCTCTGAAAAACATGACGATGAGCTGTTCTAACAACACCAGCGCATCGGTATGGTCCATCATTGCGGGCCAGGATGGTACAACTCCAGGTGGAAACAATGGTGTAGATAATGATAATGTAACCATTACAGGCAATACCTTCTTCCAGACGGGTTATGCTATATGGGCTGGTGGTAGCACAGCTTTCTCTTCGGGAGGAAATGACAACTGGGTTGTAGCCAACAATATTGTTGGCCCTGCATCTCCTACTACAGCTACTTACGTGGGTGTTAACGGTATGTTCTTCAGGAACATGGTGAACCTGCAGATCACTAATAATACACTACGCAATATCGGTATCCCGACAAGTACTGCATTTGGCACTGCTGGTTTCTATCTCGAAACCAATATCACCGGTGCAAGAATAAGCGGAAATACCCTGACCAACCTTTCTACAAGTGCATCCAGCAATACGTTCGGACTGTATATGGGTACAAACGTGGTGAACAGCAGTGTTTACAAAAACGTATTTACCACACTCTATAATCCGTCTACTTCAAGTTCAGGATATATGCGTGGTATAGATGTAAACTCGTGTGTTTTAGGCAGTAATGATACCATTTACAACAACATGATCTCGGATATGTATGTTTATGGCAGCTCTACTCCTACAAGCAGCGCATTGGGAATCTGTATCGAGAACACCAGCAATGCAACTGGTGGCGTAAACGTATGGTATAACTCGGTAAATCTCTTCGGAGCTCACACAGGTTCTTCGAGCGCTACCGTTACTGCAGCATTGTATGCAAGTGCCACAGGTGGCAATATCGATATCCGCAACAACATTCTGTCTAATACTTACGACAATAGCTCATCGACCACAGATAAAGCATACCCCATATATGCAACCAATACTTCTGCCGGTTATTCCAATATCGATTTCAATGACTATTACTCTGGCGGTACAATACTGGGTTATTTGTCAGCCGATCAGACCTCTGTTAGTGCTATGCAGACCTCATTTGGTGGCAATACGCACTCTATGAGCGTCAATCCATCATTTACGTCTACAACCAATCTTCACATCCCGGCAGGTACATCTTCACAGTTAGAATCAGGTGGTGCGCCCATCACAGGTATCACTACCGATATTGATGGCGATACTCGTCCTGGCCCAGCGGGTTCAGTAAACGGAGGTGCGGTAGCTACAGATATCGGAGCTGATGAATTTGATGGTATCATAGTTGACCTTGTAGCTCCTGGTCTTACACTAACACCTCTTGCTAACACATGTTCAACCGGCGACAGGATTTTTACAGTTACCATTACAGATGCAACTGGTGTAAATAACGCAACGCTGAAGCCTCGTGTTTATTACAAAAAGAGCTCTGGCTCTACCTGGTATTCCCAGGCAGGTACATTGTCTTCAGGAACTGTAAAAAGCGGAACATGGTCATTTACCGTAGTTGCCGCAGATATGGGAGGCCTGAGTTTAGGCGATGTTGTTCAGTACTTTATTATTGCCCAGGATGTTGCGACTACTCCTAATATAGGTTCCAACCCTGGTCCCGGCCTGGTGGCGACCGATGTAAATACCATTACAACATATCCGACTACAGCATTTTCATATAGTGTAGTCCCTACGGTTACCGGTACGATCAATGTAGGTGCCGGACAGACTTACACAACACTAACAAGCGCTGTAAATGCATATAATACAGGTTGCCAGACGGGTCCTGTTGTATTCAGCCTTACAGATGCAACATATCCTTCCGAAACCTTCCCGATCCAGATCAATGCGACTTCGTATGCAAGTGCTGCCAATACGCTTACTATCAAGCCGGCCACAGGTGTATCTCCTGTTATATCGGGTAGCTCAGCTTCAGCGATCATCATCCTGAATGGCGCAGATTATGTAACGATCAATGGTTCCAATACCAATGTGACGAACAGTATATGCCCGGCGATTTCGTCGAGCAGGAACCTCATTATCACGAATACCAATAGCAGCACATCAAGTGCAGTAATCTGGTTGCAGAATAATACATTGGGTGATTCTGCAACTAACAATACTATCCGCAACTGTAATATCAGTGGTAGTGGTATCACACAAACATTTGCAGGTATTGGTAGTGGCAGCAACAGTATCGGATCATCAAGCATAGGAACCAACAACAACAGCAATACCTATGAAAATAACAGCATAGGAAATGTGATTGTTGGTATTTACACTTCAGGTAATAGTGCGGCAAGTAAAAACAATAACACTGTCATTAACAAAAACGTGATGACAGCAGCCTCCCCGTTCAATCTTGGTCGCTATGGTATCTATACCAACTATGAAAACAATATCACGGTCTCTGGCAACAAAATATCCAATATCTATACCACAACATCGAATGATATAACAGCCATCAACCTGGGCTTCTCGTACAATACTGTTTCCAATACGATAACTACAGGTGCAGATGTAACCAATGCTACAGTGACGTACAATGTAATTGATAGCATTGTACAGAACTCCGCCAGCTCCGGGGTTGGTATTTCCATGATCGGAACATCCAGCACATGTACCAACACGATCGCAAACAATATGATCAGCAGAGTGATAGCCCGTAGCACGAGCAGCGATTTGGGTGCAGGTATCTTCATTGGCGGTGGTACAGGATCCGTTAATAATGTGTATGACAACAGTGTGTCTATGTCTGGTACATTGACATCAGGTGGGCAACCCAACTTTGCACTGGTGATTACGGGTACTAACCCTGTGACCAATGTTAAGAACAATATACTGGTAAATACTACCAGCAACGGATCTGGGTTCGCATTTGCTGTAGGTCTTGGGTATGCAACGTATTCAAACCTTGTATCGAATAATAACGATCTTTATTCTTCAGTTGCTGTAGGCGAAGTGGGTTCACTTTCCGGATCAACGGGTGTGAAAACTACTCTTGCTGCATGGCAATCTGCTACCGGCACCGATGCTAATTCAAAAAATATACTGCCAGACTTTGTTTCTGCTGGCAATCTGCACTTGAATTTGTCTGCTACGAATGTGCCTTTAGACAGTACCGGAGCAATTATTGCTGGTATCACAACCGACATTGATTGTCAGACAAGAAATACCAGCTTCCCGGATATTGGAGCTGACGAAGTGGTCATCCCTGTTTGTTCATCCGTATTTGCGGGTATAGCTACAACGCCTATCCCTGCTATATGCGTATCCGGTGTAACTACAATTACTGCGACCGGTGCCACAGCGGGCATAGGCATGTCATACAAATGGCAATCATCTGCCGACAGCATTAGCTTCACCAATATATCCGGTGCCACATCTCTTTCATATACTATCCCATCTGCAATATCTACCACTACTTACTACAGGATGATCGCAACATGCAGTAATACGGGCAATATAGACTCTACTACAAAAGCAGTAAAAGTGGTTTCACTGCCTACTATAGTAGCTACACCTGCAAGTACAGCGGTTTGTTTGGGTGGTTCTACAACTGTTATTGCAACCGGTGGCGTGACCTATTCGTGGTCGCCTGGTACATCGTTATCGGCTACTTCCGGTGCGGTAGTTGCAGCAACTCCTACGACTACTACGACATATACCATTTCGGGTACAGACGCAAATGGATGTATAAATACTGTAAATGCAATGGTTACAGTCAATCCTATTCCAAGTGCTGTAACTGTAAATCCAACCAGCAGCATTGCCTGCTCTGGCAGCGGAACCACGCTGAATGCGGCCTCAACAATTGCAGCTACAGCATTGTCTGAGAATTTCAATACCGGACTTGACGGTTGGAACATTACGAACACTTCCGGAACAGCCGCAACTTACTTCCAATGGCGAACATCTCCCGGCTACGGATCGTATGCACCAGGTGATGGCAGTGCTTATGTTGAAGCTTCGCCAGATGCCGTGAATACACTAACAAACACAGTTCTTACTTCTCCGAGTTTCTCTCTTGCAGGCTATACATCTGCATCATTGAAACTGAACCAATATTATGAAGGCTATACTAATGACGTCACTGTTGCCATTCAATATTCAACTGATGGTGGTACAACATGGGCTAACATTGCAAATATTCTTACCTGCAGCGGTTGTTATGTAGGCACTTCGACATGGTCTCCAGCCACCCCTACCAACACATACCCCATGCCTGCCGCAGTATTGGGACAGTCGAATGTGATGGTGCGTTTCAACTACGTGTCTACATGGGGCTTCTACTGGGCTGTGGATAACATCGTGGTATCGGGCAACATAACGCCTGCTATTACATGGTCCCCTGTCGGCGGACTGTATACAGATGCTGCATTGACTTCTCCATATTCAGGCACATCGGCGCCTACAGTATATGCTGCACCTACAACCGGCACTACTGCAAGTACGGTAACCTATACTGCTACTGCCACAAATGGTGGATGCTCTACAAACAATGCTGTCGCAATGACGGTTAACCCGGTACCTGCTGCCATTACCGGCACTACTACCATATGCACCGGCAGTGCCGTAACACTGGGCACTAGCTCTACTGGCGGTACATGGACAAGCGGTAATACAGGTGTGGCTACTGTAGGTAATACTTCTGGCATTGTAACGGGTGTTGCAGCGGGTACTGCTAATATCTCTTACTCATTTGCTTCAGGTTGTACACGTGTGGTAACGGTTACTGTTAACCAGTCTCCTGCGGCTATCACCGGTTCATTCGGTATATGTACAGCACAGGGCACTTCGCTTTCCGATGCAACTTCGAGCGGCGTATGGAGCAGCAACTCTACTGCCAATGCGACTGTAAATGGTATAGGCGTGGTAACTGGCGTAGCCACTGGTAATGCCACCATCAGCTACACCACACTCAATGGATGCTTCGCCACCCAGCAGGTAACTGTGAATGCTACTCCTGCTACTATCTCGGGCGCCAGCTCTGTATGTACCGGCGCTACCACTACTCTCACCGATGCCACCGGCGCAGGTGCATGGAGCAGCAGCGTAACGGCTAATGCTATCGTAGGCACAGCAGGTGATGTAACCGGTGTAACTGCGGGCACAACTACCATCTCTTACACAGTAGGCATCTGCGCTGCAACCAAAGTGATCACTGTGAACCAAACACCTGCAGCTATCGTACCAGCAGCAACAACAGTTTGCGAAGGTGCAACGGTGAGCTTTGCTGATGCGACAACAGGTGGTACATGGAGCAGCAGCAACGCTAATGCTTCTGTAAGCACTTATGGCATCGTAACCGGCAGCACTGC
>JAOTRH010139813.1:0-13846 GCA_034768845.1 Heliamphora exappendiculata | reverse complement strand
ATTCATATAGTCAGTATAGAATTGATCATCCCGTTGATCCCGCTCAATACACTCCAAGTGTACTAACATATCGAGCTTGAACATCGAATTTCCAAAACCTGAATTCGACCCATTTGACCTAGCCAAGACCAGCTACTATAACGAATCTTCCGTGCAGTATGCACCGAGTCAAATACTAGACAGAATATACGAACTATGCATTCATTCATCACAAATATAAATATAAAGCCACGAATGCAAAAATATCTCAAATGTTTCTCATTAATATGCCAGGATCAAGAATAAAAAAGCTAAAAAGCATGGCTTTTCAGTATACATTCCTAACACCCTGCTCCAGCACCTGCCGCTACCGCTGCTGCTCCCACTCCTCTGTCGGCTATAGCTGGTTTGGCGAGAAGATCTCCTGCAATCTATGGGCAAGGACCAATCCGCCCCATCAGGTGTCACATCGCCCATGCTGTGTAATCTCCTACGGGCTCTAGTAAAGTAGATGCCTAGACTCCAACCATCTCCAGTATAACATCCAATTCACTCATTATATCAGTCTGCCGTATTCGGGTTGAAGGTGACATCAGAATACATAAATGATCTAGGCTGAGAGACTGACGAACGACCCTCTCTCCAAGATACTATTCCTTGTAGAAGGGACCCTTCAACAGGATCCTTGTGGAAGTGACATCATGGATGCACATCAGGTCTGCGCTCGCTCTCTCCTCCACTCCTTTTTAGACATCCTATCGTACCTGCAAAAGGGGAAAGATATCCAACAAGAATAGAAAAGAGTGGTAATGAAAGGAAATAAAGTTTCCCAGCTCAAAGAAAGAAGCTGTACCTAATTAGGAGTCAGTCTGTCCAGAAAGAGCCAGAACCTGTCAAGGTTTTGCCCTCCCAATTTTGTCTCCCTGAACTCTCTCATCCACCGGGCATCGCGAGGAATCACCAGAGGATCTGTATGAGAGTTTGCTAGGATGCGCATCCCAAGAAACTCATAACTCTAGAGCTACATGAGAAAGGATCAGTGAGATAACATATATGTATATAGATGAAAGTGTAGAAAAGAATAGAAACAGTGATATACCTCCCAGATCTTCCAATACCCGGCAATGCTCAACTCTTGAGGAATTTGCGTCACGGCCCTAATAAAGCCATACAAGGTAGTGAGAGCAACACCTCCTCAGTCATAGATTGCAACCCAGTCCCAGTGATGAAGAGCTCCCAAATAGTGAAGATGGATGATATTTTACTTGTTCACGAACAACGAAATATCGAAGATGTATAGAAGAAAGACTCGTGCAGCCCATTCATAATGGTGAGGCTCGAAACACTAGAAATGTCTGAAATGATTATAGAACCAAGTGTATCGACCCACCCCTTATCCATCTAGAAGGGTACTATGCCGAGGAAGTATGTCAGCGCCTGAGAAGATCGATGGACGCCAGGATTAAAAGGGATGGAATCTCCACTAACTATGATACTGATAATCATCGCAAAGTTAAGAGGAGTCAAAGTGGCCTCAAAAGTCGGGAAGTGGATGGTGTTTGTGGTATCTCACCACCTTTCGGTGAGAGCCGTCAGTTGAACTCGATCATTGCCGGTGTTACCCAGCAATAGTATAAATCTGTTGAAACCTACTCCATCAACGAAGGCTCGGCTCTGTGCTGGAAGGGCCTTGTACCACTCTAATGCACTTCCAGAGCTGCCGATGCCCCGAATACGATCGCCAGCCTACAAAGGCAAAAAAAACAAAAATAAAGGAAGTGATCAAAAGATATAGTCAAAAGCTGTCAGATCATATGGAATGCAAAGAAGAGGGATAACCAAGCCCAAGTCATATGCGAAGTGTTGTCTAGGTCCTAAGTTCGTAAAGCGTCTTAGGTTGTCCAAACCCTAGTGATCTTGGCACCCTAAGCCTTAGTGCGCTAGGCATCTCATGTTTGAAACCCTAGTCATATGCGAAGTGTTGCTTAGGTCCTAAGCCCGTAAGGCGTCTTGCATTTCTAAAGCCCTAGTGATCTAAGCACCTTAAGCCCTAGTGCGCTAGACATCCATGTTTAAAACCTTAGTCGTATGCAAAGCGTTGTTTAGGTCCTACGTCCGTAAGGCGTCTTACGTTTGTTAAGCCTTAGTGCGCTAGGCATCCCATGTTTGAAACCCTAACCATATGCGAAACATTGTCTAAGTCCTAAGTTTGTAAAGCGTCTTAATTTTCTCAAGCCCTAGTGCGCTAAGCATCCATGTTTAAAACCCTAGTCATATACGAAGTGCTGTCTTGGTCCTAAGTCCGTAAGGCGTCTTAGGTTTAGTAAGCCCTAGTGCGCTAGGCATCCCATGTTTGAAACCTTAGTCATATGCGAAGCGTTGTCTAGGTCCTAAGTTCGTAAGGTGTCTTAGGTTTGTTAAGCCCTAGTGCGCTAGGAATCCCATATTTAAAAACCTAGTCATATGTGAAGTGTTATTTGGGTCCTAACTCCACAAGGTATCTTAGGTTTTCTAAGCCCTAGTGATCCAGGCACCCCAAGCCCTGCTTCCCAGGCACCCTAAGCCTTGCTCTCCAGGCACCCGTGTTCTAAATTTTAGTATCCATGTGTTTTGTTCGAAGAACCCCGGTTATCTAGGAATTCTGTTAGATCCTTAGTTTAGTGTTCACAGCCTGTTGTCTTAGGCCTCTAGTTCTAAGTATCATATGTTGTGGCTTGTGTGTAGATTGCATTAATATCCATTATAAAGTTTTTACGTTTATGCAACTGTTTGTCTTATTATCAAGTTTTCTTTTTAAAATTGCATAGCAAATATTTGTTAAGCAGTTTAACTGGGGCAATGGTTTGGGTTCTTTAATCATGCGCAATCATTACAAGTATCAAGAAACCTAAACATGCATTCTACGTTCAAAAGTTAAACAACAAGCATGCTCTAATATTCTGATCTGAAGAAAAGAGAAAAAGACATATTGCATGGTTATGGCGAGACAAGGGGGCGAGAGGCTCACGAAGAACAAGATCAGGAGCCACATCAGCAACCGGAGGCTCGTACCTCCTCATACTGCCTTAGTCTAGTTCGTGTGCTACTGGAACATATCAGAGAGGATCAAACGGACTTAGAATACCCTCGTCGGCATGAGGATTCAAAAAACCAGCCGCCTGCTCTGCTGCCTGTAGTGCTGCTGCCCATGCTGCAACCTCCTCCGTCGCTGCACGATCCGATGTCGCCTAAAGTGGGGCCCTCTTTGCGTCAATCGCCAGAGCCTCCATTGTCCCCAAAAAAGTGGAGGGCTGAGGGTCTGACACCCGGCCAATAGCTACACTGGAACTAGCACCTCTAATGGCACCCACAAAAGTGCTGTTAATAACAGAAGGTTCGTGCTATGCCCCAAGGTCGTCATCTCTGAGGCCATGGCCCGCCATGAATAAGAGTAGAACGAATAATAGAAGTGTGAACATCCTCCGAGAGTGAAGATACAACGCAAAAGTAACAAAAAATGCTAAAGCTTCGGGAACCTAAGAGCACCAGCAGAGAGGATGGGAGTTAGAGAGAGAAAGAGTGAAAGATGCAAATGGTACTGGCCCGCACAGTCTGGGGCCTTTAAAAACCCTAAGGAAGTTGGGGTTGCAACATCCAACGTTCGCGGTCGCGTCTTAGTTAAAGCGTTTCCTTACGATCGCAACCACTGATTGAGAAAATACTTGCGGTTGTGACCTGAGCTAAACATCATATCACGACTTGGAACCTCAAACCCTATAGCTGCAAACTCTGTTTGTGGCGGGAATATTAATTTTGAGCCAATGATTGCATTTTCTGTCATTATTGCCCTTAGAGGTGTGTTTGTTTTTCTTCTTTTTGGATTAAAAATAGTTTTAAAGTCTTGACTCGACTTTTTAATTATTTTTTATCCTAGTTCCGTCCAAATTTTCAAGTCTTGACTCAATCTATTAATTTGTGATTTTGTCCCGATAAAAAATAATTTTAAAGTTTTGACTCGACTTTTTAATTATTTTTTTATCCCTTTCTCGTCTAAATTTCTAGGTCTTGACTCAACCTATTAATTTGTAGTTTTCTACCAATAAAAATTATTTTAAAGTTTTCACTTGACTTTTTAATAATTTTTTTATCCCGTTCTCGTCCAAATTTTTAAGACTTGACTCAACCTATTAATGTGGTTTTCTCCCTATAAAAATGATTTTAAAGTCTTGACTCAATTTTTTTAATTATTTTTTATCCCGCTCTCGTCCAAAATTTTAGGTCTTGATTCGGCTTATTAATTTGTGATTTTCTTATAATAAAAATAGTGTTAAAGTCTTGACTTAATTTTTTTATAATTTTTTATCCCGTTTTCGTTCAAATTTTTAGGTCTTGACTTGATCTATTAATTTGTGTTGCTTTCCCGATCGAAATAATTTATAGGGTCTTGACTCGATCCTTTTATTATTTTATCCCCAGCTGAGTTCTTAGATCTTGACTCGATCTTTGAATTATTGTTTGTTTATGCTCCTTTAGGTCTTGACTCGACCCTTAGGGTATCTTTTGACCTATTTATATTTGCATCACGCTCTGTGTCTTGCACCATGCATCTTTTGCATTTGTTTCGAAACTATATCTCGGTCTGATCCCTAGCAATGGGGTACATTGGCAGTTCGAGTACAACCACTGTCATATGCATGCTTGTGTATTTGTATCCTAAAATTAACTGCTCGGTCAAACGAGTGTTGTCTTTGGATCTTTGACATAAATCGCATCACGCGAGCCCAAGTTGAGGGCAACTGTGCCGTTGCGAGAGTTCAGACGTATGGACCCTCCTAGCTTTGCCAGGGATCCTGACCCTACAATGGCCATAAAGTGGCTGGAGCTGGTAACCCAGATCCTTGATACATTACAGATTGTGGAGGACAATTTACGGGTTCCTTTTGCTACTTTCCAGTTGAGAGGGGATGCTCATGAGTGGTGAAAATATGCCCAAAATATCGTGGAGGGCACGTGGGCAGCTTTCACAGGGGTTTTTCTGGAGAGGTACTTTCTGGCTTCTTCGAGGGATTTGTATAGGGAGGAGTTCTACGCTCTCACCTAGGGAGCGATGAGCATTGTTCAGTATAAGGCCAGCTTAACCAGTCTATCCCGATTTGCACCAAAATTAGTGGGTATAGACAAGTTACGATAGATGAGGTTTGAGAAGGGCTTGAGGTTGGTGATTAGAGAGTGAGTGGCAGGGATGGGGCTGCGTGTTTTCACAAAGCTAGTGGAGTCGACAGCGAGGATCGAGAATACCTTGAGCAAGATTCAAGGTGCCAAAGAGGTTAGAGCACTGCAAGGTGGGATGGAGGCTCAGTCAGGTGGATGCTCCAGCAAGAGGTAGAAGTCCTCTAGCCCTAGTTTTCACCTATTTGGGTCACGACAGTAGTTTTTTGCACGAGAACCATTGATGGCCTCGTTTGGGAGGCCAGAGCACAGGGAGTTGATTTTTTATTGATGTAGGCAGCCCGTGCATCGTGTGGCGGATTGTCCACTGCCGAAGTACACTCAGAGTTCGGTGCCAGTTTAGTTGTAGTGGAGCAAGCCACCAGTTTGTTTTGGGTGTGGTCAGCCAGGGCATATTGCCAGGAACTATCCTTAGGGAGGCAGTGCACTGAGCACAATAGGTGCATCACCGGAGCAGGACCGATGGGGTTATCAGCAGCCAGCAGTTCAGACCTCTAGGGTGATAGATCGGGGTGCTTCAGTACAGTCTGTACGACAATCGACAGTCCCAGGATATGGAGGACAGGTCAGGACGACACAAGGCCGAGCATATGCCCTTACAGATCCCAGTTCTTCCAAGGCACCGATTGTGCCTGACGACGTAATTATTCCTCTAGTAAGCATAGGTACTTTTTGAGTATGCAAACTTTGGGCCAGTGTTCTTATTGGCACGGGAGCTTTGTGTGGCTTCTTTTTCATCTATTTGGGAGTTGGTGATGAACTCCGTGGGTTGAGTGTTGGATGTGGAGACGTCGGTTGGTGATCTTATAGGTTGGGATGAGATGTAGATCCCATGCCTTTGAGGTAGTTAGCCGTTGTTTATAGTGTACGACCATGTTTGACTATATCCTAAGAATGGTTTGGCTGACCACCTCTCGTGCCTGTGTCGATGGTGATCGACAGGGTTATTTCTTTTTGACCTTTTGCTAAATTTTGGGGACAAAATTCCTTTAAGGGGAGTAGAGTTGTGAGACCTTGACTTATTTTCCTTTTATTTTTAGAATTTTTCGACGCATGTTCGTTATAGCATGTTTATATGCGTTTTGTGCATGATCGGGCTTAAATATGCATGTAAGATGGGTTCCCGGGGCCGTTGGGTGTTGTGATGCAAATTTCAAAGAAAAAAGAAGATATTTTCGTGTGCCTATAAATATTTGTCTTTAGATATTTTAAAAATATATTTTCTCTCTCTTTTCTTTTGAAACCCTAGAAGCTCTGCCTTTTCTCTAACTTCTCGGGGGCCCGAGACTTGGTTTTTGACGATCAGAGAATAGATCTTTAGTATCCCCATGGTGGGTTACATTTTCATCCAGATAGAATTTAATTCTGGCAAAGTTTATTTTTGCACGTTGATCGAGATATTAAGTTTTTAACTCAACGAGGTAGGATCCTAGACTCTCATGTCTTATAAGGGAGCTACGTGTAATTGTATGTGTTTTCATTGATTAAAAATGCATGAAAAATTAATTTTCGTTTTAAAAAGTTAGGTTTTAGTTCAAAACCATTTTTGGTTGGTTTCGGTTGAATGAAATCGGGTTTTGAGTGTTACTTTCGAGGTTTTGTGGTAGTTGAGGGCTTGGGTATGTCCGAGGGTGTTGAAAGGGAGTTTGGAGGCTTCAATTTAGGGTTAGATGGTGGTTCCCATAGCTTGGAGTCAGTTTTTGCCGTGGGTCAATCAACTGAACTGGGTTATTTAGTTAACTGGATCGTCATTTGCGTGGTTCAGTCGATTGGACTGAGGATCCAGTCGACTGAGCAGTATTTTGGGGGAATTTTGCAAAATTTCAGTAACTTTTCAGTCGACTGGATTGGGTTGCCCAGTTGACTGATGTCCTGTGGGGTGGGGCATTTTGTTGTTTTGGTGCTTGTGTTGTGGCTCTTCGATCGATTGAATTATAGGGTTCAATCGACTGGCTCTCCTCTTGTGGATTTTCGATTGATGGAATTATAGGGTTCTGTCAATTAGATCCATGAAGAGGGGTGTGGGTCATTTCTTATTGAAGTTGGTCGTGTTGTGGCCTTAGGGGTCGTGTGGTGGCCTCAGGAGTTGCTCGGGTTTTGTTGTCATCCACGGGGTCGACGTGCATAGTTAGATGCAGGGTGTTGGTGCACAGTTGTGTGCATATTGGTTGGTGCATCGTTGGGTGCGGGACGTGTTGGGTCCAACGTTCTTTTCTAAAAAAGTGGGTTTTTGGGAAAAAGCCAAGGTTTTGTGAAAATGTTTGTTAAAATCGTGTAGTGAGAGGTTTGGTGTTGGCATTCAAGTTAGGTTTTGGTTTCCTCCGTTATTAGTTGTATGGGTGAGAGGATAGGTTGTCCAGGTGAGTGGATGTCGGGTTGTGTGGCATGTGATGACAGGTTGTGTGGCATATGATGTCGTGGCGGGTTATGGGGCATCGTTATGTGAAACGTGGTGTTTTACGTGGTTTTGTGCATTTAAAACTCTAGTTTTATTCATGCATGTTATGGGATAAATATGTGGTCCTGGTGTATATAAAACTCTAGTTTTATTTACATGTGTGTGTATATAGCAATGTGGACAAAAAAGTGGTCTGATGTGTTGTGGACGAAAAAGTGGTTCGATAAAGGTTAACTCTGGTTAACAGTGGATGGAAAAGTGGTTCAATAAACGTTAGCTCTGGTTAACGTGGACGAAAAAGGGGTTTGATATATGTTAACTCTGGTTAACAATGCATGTGTGTGTGCGTGGGAATCAGAGGGATGAGAAAGTGGTCCTAACGACACTTTTGTGTGCGGTCATCTGAAGGATGAAAAAGAGATCCTAAAAAGGCATGTGTTGTGTGTGTTGCACGTGGTGCATTGTGCGGGATGCATGTGTTGCGTCGTGTAGTTGGCATGTGTCGCGTGAGTTGCATGTGTTTGATAGGTTAACTTCGGTTAACTGGGTAGGTGGGGCTGTCATTCTTTGGTGAAAGTCCGAGCAAATTCTTGTGTTGGGTGTGTATCACCGTATTATTATAGAACTATTGTTGGGATTTGTGAGAATCGATATAGATATGTATACCTGTGTAGTATACATATACCTGTGTTCCTTGGGGCTTGTGCAAGTCGATGCGTATAGCTGTGTTGCATGTGGGCTCGTGAGAGTCAAGGCTCGTACGAGTCGATCTTTGCATGTGAAGCATTGTAGCATATTTATATGTATACAAAATCATTTTCAAACTATTTTCAAGGCTTTTGTGGGTCGTGATATAAAACCGTTTTCAAACTTGTTTTGAAGCCCAGGAGAGTCGTAACATTCATATTATATCTGCTAGCATGTTTAGCTTCTATTTCATGTTTGTCTAGTTTCTGCTGAGCTCTGGTTCACGATGTGAGATTTAAAATATTTTTCAGGTACCAGTCACGCAAGTTGATCAGAAGGTACCGGTGGGGCAAAAGATTTGTAATCTTCCTTTTGTTTCTTTTGAACCATGTATGTTTACATATTTTCGGTGTTGAAACCGTGTTTTGTAAGCCTTTGGGCGAGTATATAAAATGCATGTATGCTTTTATTTGAGAGTGTAACATCGGGTTAGGTGTTATGTATGGTTGTTTGTGGGTGTTTCATGTGGTCCGGAGTTTGGGGCGTGACATATGCAAATTCATATGTATTTTCTTGTGTGTGTGCATAGTTGTGCTTTTAACTGCGTTTGAAAATTGATATTTAAATCCCAACACATAATCTTATAAGAAATTATTATAATTATTTTATAATATATGTTATTAAACAACACTAGAAATAATGATTCTTTTAATTTCAATGTATTAAGTGTTTTCTTAGAATATAAAATGCTAAGATTTTTTAGGTGAAAGATTTAAACTATTGTTATAGAATACATAAATTTTTGTTGTAGACATTTTTAATATAAAACTTTAGTCAAAAATTGCCTCTAACAATCCCAAAAGATTTTTAATAAAATAATAAATACGCAACTATAATACGCCAAAAGAGAGTGTTTATGAATTACAATGTTAAATATATAAAAAAACATTCCAACAAGTTTTCGAATTAGTTACACAATTTGATGCAGGCGATATTTTAGGAAACTTTAGTTTTAGCAATAACTTTATGTAAGAAGGTTCTTTTTTGTGCTGCTTGTTTTGACATATTTTTATATTTTTTTAGTAGTTAAATTTGAGTTGATCTCAAATTTTTATTTTTGATAATTGTCAATTAATTAAGGATTTAGTGCAATTTAGCTCTCTTAATTGGTTAATTCTATAATTTAAGATAAAATTCTCTCAATTTAGCTTTCTTTTTATAAGTTGTAAGTGCCTTATGTCTAAGGGAGTTGATTGTTGAAATTACGAAATTGGGAGAATTTTCTCTATACAGTATTTGTTTTTAGAGAGAGTATCTCTAATTCAAATAAGTTTACAGATTTTGGTATTGCTAATTCTTTGGACGATATTCTTCCCTACATTAGTTCGTATCAGAGCTTGTGCTCGAATTCGAATAATGGCACGACAGAGAGTTCATGATGATCGGTATGCTACTGTGAAAGATGTGTATGAGCAAGATGTTGCTGCACAAGATGTTCGGGCAGAGGAAAGAATGATGTGAATGAAGAAGTCAATCGTTATCGTAGTTGAACAGATGACTACTTTGATCGCGATTGTTTTACCTTGTAACTATTCACTAAATTCATACCTCTTAGAAGAGGATGTATTTAAGTGGTCTTTCACTTCAGATTCCCAGATCCAATTGTGGATTGAAATAAATCACCTATTGGTGATGAAGAATTATTTATTTTTAAAATATTAAAAAGAAAGATGTCATAAAAATATTACCCAAAAAAATTTGTTTCATCATCATCGGGGTTGCAAATCGTCATACAATTGTGACTTCAATATTGCAGTTTGGACAGGTTTAGACCAATTTTTAGTATTGATAATTATGGCATTACTATATTAATCGTGTGAGACCCTAAACCTTGTAATTTTGAGTTGTTTATATACGTGATGCTTTCATTCCAGTATATGACAGCATCGATGCATGGTTTATGCTTTAAAGTTGTAGAAAAGCATGTGTAAATGTGTTTTATGCTTTCCCAGACCTTGGTTAGGTGGGTTGGGTTGGTTTTTGGCTTGAAACACAGCAGCAAATTTCAGTACGCCTCTAATGTGGGGTTCGGTCGACTGAACTGTAGATCTGGAGTTCAGTCGGTTCTGGAGTTCGGTCAACTGAACTCACTAGTTTAGTCGACTGAATAGTGCTTTTTTTTGTTTCTATAAAAGGTCCAGTGGCGGGTTTTTTGATACAAAACCTTTCTTCAGACCTAAGAAACCCCTTTTCTCCTTCTCTCTAGCTTTGAGGGCATGGGGCTTGGTTTGTTGTTGATTCCTTCGTGGATCCTTGCTATCGAACCCAAGGGCTTCGCATCCATCTGGTCAGATTCTCGTTCTGACGTCGTTCAGTTTTGAGACGTTGAGTTCTTGACTCTCCAAGGTAGGATTCTAGACCTACTACTGTTATGAGGGTGTTATACGCAGTTATACTTGCTTTTACCGGGTAGAAATGCATGAAATGTTGTTTACATGTTTTAAATAGTAGTTTTAGATAAAAGTGAATTTTTACACCTTTTCTCGATTATATGCATGTTTCGGGTATGTGGTATCCGTGATTTTCAAAATGAGGTTTGAAAACGAGGTGTTTTGTGAAATCGGGTGAAAAACGTCTTTTTGGAGGTTTGGAGCTAACCCGCGGGGTTGAGTCTCACCTTTTAAACATTTTGTTGGAAATGGTTTTAGATCTCTATTTTGATGGATTGGATCTCTTTTTATAAATATGTTGTATTAATTATTTTACTAGTTTTCGTAGTTGAGCTATGGTGGGTTTTTAAATATTCTCCATAAATGTACCGTGGCAGTGTATGTGTTCTGAGTTGGGCTTCCATTACTCCTTGGTGTAAGTCCAAAAATGTGCGCAGAGTAGGTCCCTACATGCCTTTGGGTTAATCCCCGTAAACGAGGTTGGTCGGTGCTTAGTGCCCTCGGGTGTGATCCTGTAAATTAAGTGGTTGTGTGGGTGCTTAGTGCCCTCCGGTATGACCCCGTAAACTAAGTTGGTTGCCTCCGTTAATGGCGTTATTATTGTAACTCCGTATAAAATTTTTCATTACTAAACCTACGGGTCGAGGGTAATGGACGAGAGTCTATAGTTATTACCTTTGTCGATGTTGCAGAGTCGGTACATAGGACTACATTTATATCTTTCTCCTCGGTTGAGTGGCCTGAGTGGAGCTTACTGTTTTATTTACAGCTTTCCCTTAACTGTGGCATGATATCTGTTAGGATGATATGCATAGTTTGAAGGATGAAAAATGTGAGATTTTATGAGATAAAATCTTTTTGAGACTCGTGATAGTCTGACGAAAAACTTATGGTTTTGGAAGGAAAACTTTTTTGGCTCCCGTGGTTGAGCCTGTGTGTGTATAATTGCATAGCCTGCGTTACAGTTTTATTGTATATGTTCTATTGGGCTTCGGCTCACGGTGTAGAATTTTGCTGTAAAATCTTTTCAGGTGAGCATGATGAGATGACCTAGTTGCAAAGGTGATGGAAGACTTGCTATAGTTTTCCTTTTTTGAGACATGTACTTACACATGTGAAGCCTGTTGAGGCTGGTTTTGTACGCCTTTAGGTGATATGTTTATTCATGTATGAGATGCATGTTTTACAGTTTATGAGAGTTGAACTGTGGGGACTTTTATCCAAATGTTGTATATTTGATTATCAACTGTGAAACCTATTTTCTTAAATGGGTGTTTTGGTGGGCTTTCGCGTGACCCGATTGTTTGGGGCATGACAAATCGTGGAGGTTTGGCAATCTATTCAAGATCATAATGTTTGGCTTGAGTTGAACTATCACACTCTAAAATCCGGGTCACGCGAACCACCCATGAAAAACTCATTTTTAGACACTGAGATCCATCAAAACCACCCGAATCTAAACGGATTAAGAACATACGTTTAAAATGGATTTCAAAAACCTTTGAGAAACGCACTTCGAATGGTTTATTTTGAGTAAAAGAAGAACCCAAAAAGGCATGGTCACAGTCCCCAAGAGCCAAGCTTTCAAAACAAAACAAAACAAATTTTCAAAAGTTGCCCAAACCGCTCGAGTGGTCCCTTTGCACCAAGTTTTTCATTGCCTAAAAACAAAACAACTGAGAGTGTATTTGTACCGCTCGATAGACCGCTCGAGCGGTCTATTGAGCAATCTGGGTCTTGACTAAAATTTGTAAATCCCAATTTTACCTCCCAACAATTAACCATTTTCTAACGTTTTTGAAACCCTCAACGCAACAACCAAGCAATTTAAAACATGCTAAAACAAGGTTCAAAACACTCCTCGAGATACATGATTTGACATTCAACATAAAATCCACCGAAAATCATTTGTTACAACATTGAGATTAACTGGGCAATAACTACAACATGCAGACCCGAAAAACAACAACAAATCCATGGTCTCTCTCATCGTCATACAACCATGCACACATCAGAATTAAGGCCTCATGGCTTATGAAACATGTTTCTTCAAGTACTAAACATGATATGAGCATTGCATGAACTAATAGCAAAAACGGTATGAAGAACCGTACAACAAAACTAAAGGTTTTATCTTTTGCCTTCCTCCGGGGCTCCTCAAGATCGAGCTATATGATCTTTCTCACCTGAAATGTTTTAAATCCAACAACGTGAGCCGAAACCCAATAAGAATGGACTATCAGGAATTAAAAACATAACATGCAATCAAAGATTGTATAGACAACTTGACTACATAAGTTTCAAATTGGTTTTCCATCTTCAAAATCACAAGTTTTTATATAATCCAGTAATGTCTAACAGTTGAATAAACGTAAACAACTCATTGTTTTACAATCCAGTTTTCACAACAGTAAAAGATTCCTATGTACCGACTCTGTTGCACTGGAGACAAATGTAACAACTATAGACTCTCGTCTATTAACCTAGGTTCTGGACATCTAACGACCTGCTGGGTAGTGACAAATTCTATACGTTACTACAACAACAAACGCCTCCCAATAGTGAAAACACTTCATTTACGGGAATTATCACTTCATTTACGAAGCACCTAACTTGCACAAATTTTTCGACTTTCACTGAGGAGCAATTGAGGCCCACGTATACACACATTGCTGCAGTACATGTAGAAAATTAAAAGCAACAAGGTTAGTCACAAAAAGTCTTTTTGAGACAAAAAAATTGTCAACACAAATAAGTGAAAACTCGATTAACACGATGGCACATTAAAGCAACAAGGTTAGTCACAAAAATAAAATAAAATTATTTGCAGCGAGATGTTTTCCTTCTCAAAAAATTTAAAATAAAACTATATACATCATTTTATTTATGTGAAAACCAAAATGACATGGTTTTAACTAGCCGGGATAACTTGCACTTTTTCCCCACGTCAATTTGTTAACTTTAAAGCAAGTGAAAACCCTAGCTAATTCACTCTCCCTCTAATTTCCCCTCTCACCTAAGGCTTTTCAATCTTTCAACGCCAATTAATCCTCCACCAACGGCGCTGTTACTTTACAATCCAACAACGGTGGTGCCATAGTTATAGATGACTTCTCGGGGGGGG
>JAOTRH010139791.1:0-13847 GCA_034768845.1 Heliamphora exappendiculata | reverse complement strand
GTTTCTCTATCTCCCTGACAGCGTCCTCTTCCAGATTTTGCTTTCTTTCTTGGCTTACTCTTTTTGTTCTTGCTTTTCCCTTCTTTACTCACAGCTCTGCTGACCTTCTCCTTTTAATTCCTTCTCTTCCAGATTTTGCTTTCTTTCTTGGCTTACTCTTTTTGTTCTTGCGTTTCCCTTCTTTACTCACAGCTCTACTGACCTTCTCCTTTTAATTCCTTCTCATCTATTCTTTATTTTAATAATATTTGCAATCATTACTTGATGTGTATATATCATACATGCACACAACTCCCTAGTACATGTATACACACTCACTCCCAACACACATCCCCTAAACTTAAACATTTGACACCTACCGTACATTTTTCATATTTAAATAATAATTTTTTATTAATAAAATTATATTTTAAACTTCTTAATATTACACTTAGACCCACAAAAAGTAACATTTAGTACAATAAATTCCACTAATTCGTCTTTATTAATTATTAATTATTTTTAAAAAAAAAATAAAACCCTTTAAAACATAGAAAAAAGATATGCGCACAGACATGATGACTGATCAAAACACAGTTATGAGACAATCATGAGAACTCTTACTAGCAAGAGTTTATGATATCATAAACTGTTGCTAGTAAGCATAAACTCTTGCTAGTAAGAGTTCTCACGATTATCTCATATCTGTATCTGTACACGTAGCACAACTCCTAAAACATAATATGGGGTTTGAGGACATGCACGAACGATTGTAAGAGGATGGTGAGTCTTTGTGTCAGATGCCGATACTAGTTGGGCGGCACTGCAGGATACGTTTAAAAAACATGTGCTATTATTTTATTTTTTATTTTTTTAGAGTTGTACATGCTTCAATCATTTGGGGAAGATGCTTCAGATTTCCATCACTTAGACACATGATACACATTATAAGTTTATAAAAATAACTTCCAATTAAATAAAAACATTGTATTTTTATGCCCATCATATGCTCTCCTAGTGTCAAATTGTGAAGCTTGTATCTGCAACTCCTGATTGCAGTTTAATAATCATATATATATGACCTAAAACTGAGATCCATAGGATAGATATAATCTTTGTGAGTTTATCAATATCTGAACTTTAACCCTTCTCAAACACAGTTCAACACCATCTGCCCTTCTCATTTATCTAATTGGCTAAATTCTGTTTCCATGATATGGTGTTTGAAAACTTGGAAATTGCGTTAGAAAGAGAATATTCCAACCAGGACCAAATTGATTAAATTAAAATTTGCATAACTTAGTGGGTCCCAATTGCTATACTTTTCCTTTCTTTAGATTTTCACTTGCCCTTGAAAGTGGTCTTCAATAATACCCAACCATTTGTATTATTATTATTATTATATATGGGTTTGTTCCAATCCTATTGGTTTTATTCTTTCGTGTTGATCGATATTAACAATCCCCTAAAAAATGTGCCAGCGATCTTATTATACTCTTATGAATTCTTAAGCTTCTCATGGGTCAATAAGGTTTTTGTCACAGGAATTAGCCTTTTTGCAAAAATGTAAGGATAAGTTTGCTTACATACTGCCTCTTCCAGGCCCTGCTTTAATATACGACCCTTGTTCATTGGGTGTAGGTTTTTTTCAGAAAAACCTTGGATTATCCTGAATCCTGATAGTAACACATTTGTTGGATCATTATATCCATTTAGTCAAACCTTTTTTGTAGCCTCAAAGAAATGAAAGAACAGATTATGTATTCTAACCACTTGATTGTGAGTTTACAACTTGCAAGCTCTATTTCCAAGGGGAAAATATGAAAGCCCTGGCCCACCACAATTTCTATTTTCTTAAGAGTTTATTTTACGATTTGCGAACTGTTCACAGGCTCATCTTTGATAATCTAATGCACCATAAACAATGCATTTTGCTCTTAGTTTCATTTTCTTCTGTGAGATGAATGATTCCTATACACTATCACCATAGTGAATTCAATCTTCAAATTAGTTGCATTTTCTTCTACCACTGAGTTTGTGGAGCTGATAATCAATTCAACTGGTACTGTTTAAGTTAACAACTCTATCGTAACAAACATTCCTATGCATTATGAGTACTATTGCAAAGGAGTTGAGAGACAGAAACACGATAGTAAGGTTACTTTGTATATGTCATGCTTAGTACCATGCTTTAACATGCTCAGATGCCTGACGAGAAAAGAGAAAAATTAAATGGGGAGAAGGTTGCATTGATAAATCAGCCTAAAATCTTTTTTAGGCACAGTCTAATGGCGGAACTCAAAACAGGTTTTCTGTTCGCAGCACCAAATAGCTGGGACAAGGCTTTGGCCCCGTTTGGGTAAATTGCTTATTGGCTTATAAGTAGCCAAATAAGCAACTTCGTTTGGTTTTTCAAATAAGCACGATTTAAGCCAATAAGTAAATAAGACAATAAGTCAAAATACGCCAAAATAAGCAAATAAGCAAATGAGCAAGTGTCCTCCCAAACGAAGCAAATAAGCCAATTGAGCCAAACAAAGTTGCTTATTCATATTTTTGCTTATTTGCCAATAAGCAAATAAGCAAGTTACCCAAAAACGGGGCCTTTGTTGACTTGTATAGTTGTTAAAGACATGCTTTGCATTAGATGTTTGGATTCTTTTAGTACAATTATGTGGATGTATTTCAGTTCACTTCAACCTTTTTGCAATTAGAAAGCAATGGTAATTCCATACTTTTGCTTGTCGTTTGTGTGGTAGCTCTTTACGGATGAAAGTTGATATTGTTGGGGATTATGTTGCTGCAACTGGTATGCCAGATTACATAATCTTCTCCTAACGGATCATTTTGATATGCCTGAGATATGACTATTTGGCTTCCAAAGTGCAATAGAACTAATTGTTTGAGGGAAGACCTTTTAAATAGAACTTCAGATGTGAATTGAAATTAAGATCACCCAAAATTATGTTGGGTATGTATTGGCATTGCCCTAGTTGCGTGACTGCATGTAATCTAGTTGCGTTGTGTTACTGCATGTAATCTTGTTGCGTTACTGCATGTAATCTCTTGATGATATTGTTGTCGCTTTTTAGCAATGTCGGACTTCGAAAAGTTTTTTTTTTCTTCTTTTTTCCTATTCCTTGTCATGTATAAAATCACTTTGCATATTTTTCTTGAGAACTCATTTTAAGCATACGAGATGCATGCTTTTGGTGCTCGGGCATTATGAACCTTCTTGAAATTTTTTGGTAGCTCTATGACCAAATCATTCTTTTAGATTGTTTTTATATGCATGTGATGCAAGTTTTAACCTTTCAAGGAAAGAACGTTTTGCGTACTCAGTGATTATTGCTCTTGTTATCAAGAATTTAACTTCTGAAGTCTACATATTGGTTCAGCTTTACTTACAAGAGCTATATTTTCTTCCATGCTAGTGTCTCAAGTTTAAGACAGACCAGGCACAGGATGCTAAGAAAATGGAGAAGCTCAACAACATATTCTTTACACTGATGGCCCGTGATCCTGAAGGTATTGTATTCCTGTGACTTCACATGAAAATTGGATCATCAATAATTTTTTCATGGTATTTGAACACATCAGACTCTCTGCTAGTCTGCTATAACAGCATCTTGCCATTCGAAATAAAATCATCTTGTTTAGGTAACTAGGTAACTAGCTAATTACTGTGCCTATGGCACTTGCAACAATAAATGAGCTAAAATTAACTATTACATCAATAATTTCTCATGACACAATAAAACCCTGTGATTAATTGTAGTAAAACCTTTACTAAAAAGGGGGCCAAAAAAGTACAAACAATATTCAATAAATAAATGCTATAAGGTAGGAAAAAATAGGAAAACCATCCATCCACAAATACTATTAATAGATACCATCTATTCACAAACTCAGTTAATGGCTGATCTTTTTCAAGTAGAACTCAAGATTTTACTTGATCATTCTGAAATATTTATGATTATCATTTTGGTTGGAATAAGTAATGCTAGTTGTGCTCAATCGAGATCACATTTTGATGTAAGTTCCAATCATTCTTATGAGGCAAGAGAGATTTGAAAGAATCAACCTTCCTAAATTGATTTCAACCGTTGTTTTTTTTTTCTTTTCAAAATGATTGAGATAATTGTCGCATCAACTTTCCTATTTTGCATGAACCATAACCAGATGTTTTTGTTTCTATTGGAGCTAGGTGTGCAGTGGTTCTCATGCTTTTTGATTTCAAAATATTTGTGATTGTCCCTTGGTCACAGTTGATTTTTGGTTTTGCATTCTTATATGCTTTGGATTCTGTCTCTCCTCTCTTTCTGCAGCGGATGTGTCAGAAGTTACTGGAAAAGAACAGATGGAAGCACAGCCAGCCAAGAAGGGAAGGGGAAGGAAACAATAGTATTATTCAAAGGTATCTCAATTTTCAATTGCAAGTTTTGGCCAACTTCCATTTCTTTTTAGACATTGCAATTGTTTTGATTGATGAATATTTCATGAAATTCAAGAGTTGTTTCTCCTTTTGCCATTTTCCTGCTTAAAGTTGGCAATTCCACAAACATAGATGGTTTTTTCATTTTTGTCCCCAGAGTGTTTAGGAAGGCCATGTTTGATTCGAAGGAAGAACTTCTATAGAATATGAGAGATGAGTAATACTGGGTTCTACATTTTTTTGAATAACTAAGAGTATAATAACAAAAAAATAAAGATATACACCGAGGCTCAAAACATAGCCAAAAATTTCCTAGGGCTAACAATATGATAGTAGAGCAAGTCATTAAAAACAAGAAAAGTCTACTCTTAAGAGGCAAGGTAAACATAAAATCAACACAAACCCGCTAGAAAAGGGATCAAGAACATAACACAATCTATACTTTGAGCTTAACAGGGGGATTTTTCTCCATTAAGTTTTAAGATATTCAATTTTTACTGAAAGCTTTTTCTTGTTCGTACCTCTTGAAGATGGGTTTTTCTAAAGAATAATGAAAATTTTCATCTGAAAAGAATTATGAGGGCCCTTTGAAATGTGTAGATCGGCAAAGGGTGAACAGGGAATTCATCCCATAACAAGCTCATCGTTTTTGTCCATCTTATTGGCATCTTCTTTGCTTGGAGTGGTAGTTTAAACCACGCAATTTGACAAAAGTTAGCCATTTTTATTAATCAACTCCTCTTTAGATATGCTATCCTCTATAAACAAACAGAAAAAAACCTCAAAGACTTTTGGATCTTGAGATTCAGAGGCGACTCTAGAAATTTTTATTGGTGGGATTATTTAGAAATTATAAAATAATCATTTTTATAATAAATAATAATTAATTATTTATAATCAGTATAACACAATTAAATAAAAAGTTTCAATTAATAAGTAGAATATTTTCTAAATATAATCATATTATTGTTTTGACAAGAAAAAGTATACATAAATTTTTACAATTGTATTCGACGCAATTTTATATTTTAAGATTGGTATATAATAAATTAGTTATTAATTATATTAAAAATATTATTTTTAATATATGTGACAAAGCAATTATTGAATCAAACTACATAAATAAGTAACTTTGTATTCAATTCTGTAAAACGATTTTTAAGCTCTTAAAGTTACGTATCTATAATTGTGTAGAATAGTTTAATGACAGTGATATAATTAAACATTTGTTTGACAAAAGGTTTAAAGCCAGTTTTTTTGTTTTTTTGCGTTATTGTTTTTTGGTTTAAAGTCATTTCTTTGTTTCTCTAAACAAACTTTTAGTTTATTTACCTTAAAGATATTTTAAATAAAAATTTTAATTTAAAGTGAAGTTGCCAAATAAGGTATAAATTTATAGTTTATAAAACTTTCTATTGTGGCCTTTTAAGAGTTAAGAATATACCATCACTGTTTGAAATATAAATATTGAGAGAAATAATTTAATGCGATGTGTTTGAGATAATTTATAATATTTTTTATATTATCATTGGATTAACTATAATTTTCTTATGGGTCAATTATAATTTTTTAATAGGATTAATTATACCCTAATTAAAAATAATATCATCATAATAATTATAAATTTTTTTAATGAAATCAATTGACTCCCCATTGCATAAGGTGGAATCGTCGCCCCTGTTGAGATTCTTCTTTTGCTCATTAGAAGACTCAATTGCATCTCATTTTCTTTTCTTCCTTTTGACTTCTTGACAATCATCACTATCTTATTCTTGACACTCATTAGCTCTCCATTTTCTCGTGGAGAAATGATTTGGCTTTGGCTCACTTAATGGAGGACCCTTAGTCTTTAGGTTTTTTCGGACAAAAATTAGTTGAATGGCCTCTTGCACTTTGACATTTTTGTTGTTTTCATGGTACTTTCTCTCTAATCTTATAAAGGAGTTTTATAACCTAAATTTAGCATGAAATTCTTGGGAATATCTTAGTTATTTTGAACTTCAAACACAAGCCCTTGCAAAAGTTAGCTGGCATGTTTTTTATTTCATGAAATAATGGATAGAATTATATATATATATATATTGTAATAATTCTTATTCAAGTTTAGTGGAAATAAAGAATGTTATTATAAGAGTTGGTTGTGTTATTTTTTGACCCTTGAAAAAACAAAGAAATATAATCCAGCCATAAAAAAAATACAAGGGATCGTATTATTTATCTTGTATATTCAGCACTAGCAATCTATAATTTACTAAGTTTTTTATTTTAATTTTAGGGATGGACTTTGATTGGCAATTCTAGTTTTTTGGTATTTTTGCTAAAAATATCAAAAAGTTAAAATTATTTGTTTGGCAAAATTGTAAAAAAGTTAAAAAGTTAAAAAATTAAATTAAAATATAAATTTTTATAATATTATATTAAAACTCTCATTATTTTTAAAATATAATAATATTTTTTATTTATAATTTATTTATTACTGTTACTAACTACATATAATTGTTAATATCAAATATATAGAAAGATAATATTGTCACTTTGAATAAAAAGCAAAAAAATTAGTTTTTTAATCAAACAATTAATTTTTAAAAAGTTAACTTAAAAGTTAAGTTATCAAATAATTTACAAGTTTTCGTTATTTTTTTTCTATTTTAACTACAAGTTTTAATTTTTATCAAACACTTATAATTTTTATTACAAGTTACAATTCGTAAACTACAAACTTTAGCAATCCAAACACTTTATATAAAATAATTTTATATATTTTTTAAAAATATCTTAACTTTTATTATACATATTTATTTTTTTTATAAAAATTATATTTTTAAAATTTACTTGTTAAAATTTATATTGAATATAAAATTATAAAAAAATAAAATTTTAAAAATTATAATAATTTTTTTTTGACTTAAAACTCTTTTAGTTTAAAGTCATTTTAAGTCAAATTTTCTGATTTATTATTTTTTGACTTAAAATTACGTCTATAGTTCACCAAACAAATTTTTTAAAGCAATTGTAAGTAAAAAGCTTGTTTTAAAGTAAGATTAACAAACGAGGCCTAAACCTCAGTGCTTTGCATTTAATGGCTTTATTTGTTGGTGGGATTGAAAAGTTGGAATTGGACTCTGTTTATAATTCCTCCCTGCATTGATATTTGGTTAGCAAATTTATATTTGAACATTTCCTCCCTTGTCCGAACTAACTTAAGATCCTATACAGGGTTAATTCTAAATACCATAGGAGCTGTTTGTTTGGTAGATATAGATAAGTGGATATTGTATTAATTTTTCATATCCATTTAGTCTTTATATCAAAAGATATAGAAGACCATGGTAGGTGAGGTATTTTATTATGGTGTTTGGTATTATTGAAATTAGTATCTTATAAATTATAGTTTGTAGTAAAAATTGTAAGTGTTTAGTAAAAATTATAATTTATAGTTAAAATACAAAAAAAAAATTATAAGTTATCGTAGAAATTGTAAGTGTTTAGAAAAATTTATAGTTTATAACTAAAATTAATACGAGTGCTAATAGTTTTGCCAAACACTTCTAATATACACCTCTATATGTAATAGTATTTTATATTTGTTAATTTATTTTCGAACAATCAAATAGGTCCTAAGAAATTGAATTATTTTACGCCTACGAAACTTTTGTTTGGTAACTCGACTTTATGACAAACTTTTTATTTTAAATTATTTTAACTTAAATAAGTAAAATATTTATTTAGTAAATTTTAAATGGCATAAATATTTATTTAGTTTAAAATGACTTTAAATCAAAAAATAATAAGACAATAGCAAAAAAGCTATAAATAAATAAAAAGCTGTTATATTTTTTGTAATTTTTATATAATTTTATATTTAATATAACTCTTATTTGATAGATCGTCGACGAATAAATTATAAATATATAATTTTAATAAAAAAATAAATACATATAATAAAGTTTATAATATTTTAAAAAATATATAAAGATATTTTAAGTTAATAAGTAAAAAGATAAAGAGCTAAAATTACCAACAAGAAGAAGATGGCTTTCGCTTTAAGTTCGATTTTAAATCAGAACCAAACAAAGCTAAATGATAGGCACCACTTCTTATCTCTCGTTATTATTTTTCCAACCAGAAACAATTTGGTATAAAATAAATAATACTATAAATTTCATTTATAATAATTTGGATACTAACAATTTAAATATAATATTAAGAACAACTCTATGAGAATTTCAACCAAAAAAAAATTGTATATATTAGCTATTTTAGCAAGCTTGTATCTTATATTTGAAGCTCTAACAGTATCTCCAATAAATTTTTTATATAAGGTATATTAGCTAAAATGACTAATTTATTACAAGTTTACAATGTTCTAACATACTCTCTATTCCATTAATTATTTTGTATTTTATAATTTTTGACTACCTAAATTTGGCTGGCCATTAAAAATTAGGCAAATTCTTTTGATTAATACCAATATGCCACATTATTAGTCAAGTCATCAATCATGTGTTAATATACTCTTTTGTGTATTTTATCTAGCTAAAATGCCTAATAATATTGTAATGCATGCATGAATAAAAAAAAGACTTGTTAAAATAAAAATTAAACTTCTTAATCTATTTTAATCTAATTGAACTAATGTAGTGTTGGAGTTGCTAGGTAAACTAGCTTAAATTTTTCTTTTTTTGTATTTTTAACTAAAAATTTTAATTAAATTTAAAGTAAATTATTTGGTAATTTAATTTTTAAATTAATTTTAAAAAAATTAATTGTTTGGATAAATTTTAGATTTTTTTGTTTTTGTTCAAAGTGAATAATTTTACAATTTCATATATTTGATCTTAATAATTACATGTGATTGATAATGGTAGTAAATACGTTAAAAATAAATAGTATTACTATATTTTAAAAATAGTGTGAGTTTGAATAAAATATTCTGAGAGTTTGTATTTTTAGTTAATTTTTTAGTATTTTAGATTTTTTTTAGCAAACGATCAATCTTGACTTTTTGATAGCAACTGTGCCCCCTAGCAGGGTTTCTAGGGGCAGAGCCCCTAGGCGGGAGTTCGAGGGCAACGCCCTTGAAATCAAAACGGTATGCAACATTACTCAGAGTGTGCTACCAAACCCCAAAAGGTTAGACGCACACGGCTGCTTACTGCTTTAGCCGATGAGATATCTGTTAAATATCACAGCAATGGTTGACACAGTAGAAAAAAATAGGTTGACACCAACAGAAAAGTGTCAAGAAATCGACACAAACAACTCAGGGGTCGACACAAACAGATAAATGAGTTCCAAACAGAGGTAGGTGTCGACACAAAAGAACCGAGAGTTCAAGCAGAGAAATGTGTCTACACAAATTGAGAAAGATATCGACACAAAAGAACTGAGAGTTTTGCTCAACACCAACAGAAGAATTAGAGTCGACACAAGACAAAAGGGTCGACACAAATAAGAAAAGTGTCAACACAAACGATCGAAAATGTCAAAAGTGCCGACACTAAAGAAAATGTGTTGACACAACAGACCAGATTTTTCACAGATCAAGAAATCGACTGAATTATTACGGAAAGCAAATCACAATCTGGATTGATCTAAACATATTGTCCTGAACAATATAATATTTTTCATATTCCAACGAAGATCTAAAATGCATAATCCTGTACATACTCACAGAAAAGTTAGAAGTATAAACATGCATTTTCTGGAGAAAAAAATAAGATCCAAACCGAGCAGGTTTTTAAAACTGAATCATTCTTAAGCTTGCTGGAGGACAATCTCATTCTTAAGATTGTTGGGAGAAATCCAATGCCATAATAAAAATAAACATGCTCGGTGATGCAGAAAATAGATCTTTATTAACTTTCAACTATTACAATAAACAGAAATAACAGGAATAGAATATGCAAACTGAGTCGTGCAATTGCAGTTTGCTTAAGAATGATTCACCGCCTACCGAGAGTGTTGTAAGTTTTCTACCGGCGTCACTCTCCCGGGATAAAACGGCTACACGATCGTTGGAACACCACTAAGGATCAGCTACGAACGTACTCCGTCTGTCTTTTTCTCTCTTACAGCTTACAATATAATCTCAGAATTGTATCTCTCCTTTCTCACATCTGCTATGTTTTTTTTCTGTACTTTCTTCTGCTGTTCTATGTGGTTTCCTCTCTTTCTCTATATCTTTTTCTCCACTGCTGAAAACTGAATGAGATGACAACATATATAGACGAACATCATGGAGAAAATTACAGGAGAATCAATAACCATGAATGATATTGATTTTCAGGATTCAATTGCCAATTGAATGGCCAATTCAATTACAATTGAATTCACAAAATTTCAACACAATATACACGGACTCTGCTTGGATCCCAACAACAAAATCACAACACAATTAAAATTATCTTAACTTTTCATGCATATATTTAAAACCTCCCATTTCAAATCAATTACGTAAACAAATTAAAAAAAATTTAATTTTATAGTCTACACCGAGAGCAAAATGCTTCAGTTTAGAAATCTACTGAAAAGTTTAAAAAAAGTGTTAAAACATACCATGGTACACATCAAATGTACTATAAAACTAAAAGGCCTTAATTTATTGCAATCCTCATAGCTTGCGCCGTCATTAACAAATTGAACTCATAAGAAATAAAAATGAGGAAGTGTGAGCCATAAAAGAATATCTAGTTTATACCCGAGATTGACTGTGCTCCCATCCACAACCACATTTGCACTAAAATTGTTAAAAAAAGTTAGCGCGTAATCCTGCTTCCCAATCCAAAAACATACATAAGATCAATACCCAAGAACTTATCTAGTTTCTTTCACAAAATATCAGTAAAATTTTAAAAGTAATAGCAAGATCATTCTCAAATACAGACTGCAAGCTGACTTTTTTTCTCAATAAATAAGCAATGCCACCTGACAATAAGCAAATTGATCATTCTCAAATACAGATTGAAAAAACTGTGATTATGACTTTAAGCAATACAATTTGTGCGTATTGATTTAGAATAAAAAGTTTATGACAAAAAGCCATAAACAAACTTGTTTGGATTTTCGTAACTTTTTGCTAAACAATAAGCTAGAAGTTGAAAAATAATTTCTAACAAACACCTTAAAATTTTCTTAAAAAATCAACATTTTAGTCTCTTCAAGTTTATTCCCACATCTAGAAAGGATATTAATGAGATTCTGTAAGAGAACGCATCTTTCTATTCTAGCACGGCGGTTCATAAAAAATAGAAGATATTCAAAAAATAAAAAAAACAAAGATAATTGCACAACAGTTCACAAAAAATGCCTATAAATTAAAAGGAAAAAAACAAAACAATAATTGAAGAATAATAGTAAATAAACAAAATAATTTGATGAAAAATAAATATATGCAGCCACATTCAATAGGACAAAAACACAATAATATTGAAAGGAAAAAAAACAAAAAGAAAAAACTAATTATAAATTGCTATTGCTGTCACCAGGAGAGTATCATGACATTTCCTACACTCGTTGCAATAACAATATACTTTTTTGAGTGCTTTTTTTACCAAATTCTTTAATTTTAATTACGCTACACATATATAGGCTATATACAGTATCAACAACCAACTTTTCATATCAAGTAGGCTATAATCTCACCAGTTTATTAGTGAGAAAATATGCTTTGAACATACTTCAGATGTCCAATAAGATAATAACATTAAAATTTCGAGCGAGTCTGTCGCTATAACAGTACAAAAAGATTTGTAGCAATATCAATTTTTTACCTTACATCAAATTCATCATAACTGGACAAATTGCAAGTTAGTATATCACCAACTTAATAATGATTCATCACGTCATCTCTTTAATAGGGTAACAAAAGAAAAATATAAAAAATTTACTACTACTAAAGAAATTAAAATAAAATTAATGCATGCATAATCATGGAGTTAAAGACAGTCACTGAAGTGGATAATAAAAAAACTGATATACTTCTCTAATTTATTATGGTTATATTCTTCAAAATTAATTTTCAAAATTAATTTTCAATAAGAGATCACTATGGTTTCTAAGAAATTTGTAAAACTAAAATTTCACGCAAATACAACTAAATTGAGGCCACATAAAATTATAATATTGGTAGAAAGCTCAGCAAAGCAAGAGAATACGGAGGTAAAAAATCTTTTTGGTTTGCTACTCACAAAAAAAAATGAATACATGATATTGCTAGAAGAAATGAAGATTGATCAACGATGCAGAGAAAAAAAAGATAAAGAAATAAAGAAATAAAAATTGGATATAGTAGCCCAACGATGCAGAGAAAAAAAGCAACATAGCTCCTAAATTACTTTATCAAGGCACATACCATAAAATTCAACCAAACACCTATATCAACACATATATAGACAACAGATTTTAGTTGCTATTCTTATAGTTCATCTTCATTACAAAAAATGGTGGTAATAAAAAAGAAAAATATGTGCATAAAAATAGGAGATAAAACAAATGGTTGGTACCATTTCCTTTCTCTGTTTTGCTGCTGCTTCATGGTGCTCCTAAATTATATGTCCAGAAAATAAACAAAATGAGAAAGATGTTAAAGGTGAAAAGACAAAAAAATGGCATGACTCACTCCCTCCTCCCCCACAAAAAAGAACTAAGCGCACACACAGTGAGACCCAAATTTGATTGGCCCAACACTTTCTTATAAAGTATCATGATTCTAAGCACCAAACAAATGGCATCAAATCAACAAAATTGTGACCAAAATCAAAATTCTAACCAGGTATGGAGAACCCCAAATTTGTCAAAAATTTTTCTATTTTCGGATAAACTAATGATTTAACCGTTCACAAAATAATCTGTAATAAAAGTAAACAACGCAATATACATAGGTTTTGCCTAGATCCCAACAACAAAATTATAATTCAAAAAAAAAACAATACAATATACACAGACTCTACATGGATCCCAACAGCAAAATTACAACTCAATTGACTGGCTAAAAGAGTTTTTGACCTAGTTTTGGGAGCGACAATAATAGTTTGTAACATAGGATTTTTTTCATAATTTGTTGATTTTGGAGAGAGAGACTAATCACCCACGCGGACACACATGTGACTCAGATTTATCCCAATTTGGAAAATTTAGCTTACTTAAAAATCCAATTAAGAAATTAAACAAAGAAATTAGAGAGCTTATTTGGTCCCAAATTGTTTTCCCTTGAGACAACACCCAATATGTAGCTTCCAAATAACATGGCAAAATTGCCAGATGTAGTATTGCATTTAGTCGTTGATCAGAAGCTATTATAAACATAAATGGGATTCACCAGATTAATAGCTTGCGAATTCTGGTTTAATTCAAAGCAATTTGATCCCAAATTCAGCAATTTTATATTACCAACTACAACAAAGATCTAAGCAAGAAATACAATTACTAACCA
>JAOTRH010139770.1:0-45548 GCA_034768845.1 Heliamphora exappendiculata | reverse complement strand
TTTCAATTAAGATCAACACAAAAAAATTCAAATTAAAGAATTCTTAAGTGTTTGAACCTTTTGAGATAAAAGTCATTTCTTTTTTGCTAAGGTGTCAATTATGATTGTTCAAAATGTGTTAACATTTTTATTTTGAAAATATAAAATATTATCAATTTAAAAATATTTATTCTTAGAAAATTAATTATGAAAATCATCAAAATCAAATTAAAGAGCCATTGGGCTAACAGGTATGTCAAAGGTGTAAGGCCAAGAGTGTTTCTACCACTCAAAGTGACAACTTCTGTCACAGGACATGACTACTTCTACCATGGAATGTGGCCATAGGATGCTAAGTGATAAGTCAATGGTGTAAGGCCAATAGTGTTTCTACCACCATATATGACCATTTCTACCACTAAACATGAGAACTTCTACCCCTAGATGTGACATTTGGATGCCATGTGCTAAAACTTTGGTCATAGGTGAAGCATGTTTCTACCACCATATGTGACAAATTCTACCACCCAACATGACAATATCTACCACTGAATGTGACCATTAGATGCTTTGTGGTAAGTCTAATTTCTTAGGTCAAGGGTGTTTCTACCACTCCAAGTGACCACTTCTACCACTCAACATGACAACTTCTACCACCATATGTAACCCTTGGATGTCGTGTGCTAACACTTTGGTCCTAGGTGAAATGTGTTTCTACATCTATATGTGACCACTTCTTCCTCACAACATGACAACTTCTACCACTAGATATGACCCTTGTATGCAATATGCTTACACTTTGGCCATAGGTCAAGTGTGTTTCTACCTCCATATGTTACCACTTCTACCACTATAGATGGCAGCTTCCTAGGTTAAGGGTGTTTTTACCACTCCAAGTGACCACTTTTACCACTCAATATGATTCTACCACTATATGTGACTCTTGGATGCCATGTGCTAATACTTTGGTCCTAGGTCAAATGTGTTTCTACCATTATATGTGACCACTTTTACCACTCAATATGACAACTTCTACCACTATATATGACCCTTGCATGCCATGTGCTAACAGTTTGGTCCTAGGTCAAGTGTGTTTCTACCACCATATGTGATCACTTTTACCACTAGACATGACTACCTCTATCACTATATGTGACTCTTGGATGCCATGTTGTAAGACTTTAGTTATAGGTTAAGTGTGTTTCTACAACCATATGTGACCACTTCTACCACTAGATATTACAACTTCTATCACTAGATGTGACTCTTGGATGCCATGTGATAAGTCTTATGTCTTAAGTCAAGTATGTTTCTACCACTCAAACTGACCATTTCTAACACTGAAATGACAATTTCTACCACTATATATGAACCTTGAATGCCATGTGGTGAAACTTAGGTCATAGGTCAAGTGTCTTTCTATCACCATTTGTTACGACTTTCTACCACTAGACATGACAACTTATACCACTAGATATGATCCTTGCATACCATGTGCTAACACTTTAACCATAGGTCAAGTGTGTTTCTACCTCCATATGTGACCACTTATACCACTGAACATGAGAACTTCTACCACACCATGTGACCATAGAATGCCATGCGATAAGTCAATGGTGTAAGGCCAATTGTGTTTTTACCACTAAATGTAAACCACAACTACTACTCAATATGAACATTTTTACCATGACATGTGACAAACAACTAGCAATGTATTTGTGACGGTAAATAGTAGGCGCAAACAACTAGCACTGTACTTGCGACGGTAAAACTATCGTCGTTAAAAACATGATATTCATGTTGTGTGCTATTGCGTCGATAGTATGCAGTAGCAATAAATGTTCTCGGGACATTTTAAGTGATACTATTTATGACAGTTTAAATTTGTCGCTGAAAACACCTTTTTTAAAACCATTTGTGACAATATTGATACTGTCGTTAAAAAAAATTTCCCATCACTGATAGTTTTTGCGACAGAATTTTTCCATTGCTAATAGTTTTTGCGACCCAAGAAATTGTGACAATTAAAATACCGTCGCAAGAGCAAAGAAGAGTCTGGCACCAACGCTCTCTGGAAATCGCGCCCAACGCGCGCTTAAGTGCAGGTTGAGCACCACCCTTAGGATACAGTTTCCTCTATACGTGAAATTTTTTGTTGCTAATAATTTTTGCGACCCAAGAAATTGTGATGATTGAAATGCCGTTACAAAAGCAAAGAAGTGTCTACCACTAAATATGACAACTTCTACCACTAGATGTGACCCTTGAAAGCAATCTAGTAAGTCATAGGTCATAGGTCAAGTGTGTTTCTACCATTCAAAGTGACAACTTCTACCACGGTACATGACCATTTCTACTACTCAATGTGACCATTGAATGCCATGTATTAACTTAAAGGTTTAAGGCCAAAAGTGTTTCTACCACCATATGTGACCACTTCTATCACTCGACATGACCACTTCTACCACTCAATGTGACCATTTGATGCCATGTATTAACTTAAAAGTTTAAAGTCAAGAGTGCTTCTACCACTCAAAGTGACAACTTCTACCACCGGACATGACCACTTCTACCACTCAATGTGACCATTAGATGCCATGTATTAACTTAAAGGTTTAAGGCCAAAAGTGTTTCTACCACCATATGTGAACACTTCTACCCCTGGATATGACCACTTCTACCACTAAATGTGACCATTGGATGCCATGTATTAACTTAAAGGTTTAAGGCCAAGAGTGTTTCTACCACCATATGTGACCACTTCTACCACCGAACATGACCACTTCTACTACTCAATGTGACCATTGGATGCCATGTATTAACTTAAAGGTTTAAGGTCGAGAGTGTTTCTACCACTCAAAGTGACAACTTCTACCATCGAACATGACCACTTCTACTACTCAATATGACCATTGGATGCTATGTATTAACTTAAAGGTTTAAGGCCAAAAGTGTTTCTACCACCATATGTGATTACTTCTACCACCGGACATGATCACTTCTACCACTCTATGTGACCATAAGGTGCCATGCGATAAATCAAAGGTGTAAGGCCAAGAGTGTTTCTGCCACTCTATATGACCATAGAATGCCAAGTAATAAATTAAAGGTGTAAGAACACATGTGTTTCTATCACTCAATATGACCATAATTACCATTCGAAATGTCCACTTTTACCACTCCAGGTGACCATAGGATGCCAAGTGATAGAAATATATTAATTTGTATGCTATCATGTAGATTAATTTAGTAGCATAAAAATATTAATATTTAAATTATACATAGTGTAAATCTAGATAACATTTAGGCAATAATAATTTAATTTTGTTTGTCATATGTGCATTGAAAAGAGAATTATGGAGTGCTTGGCAAAACTACTTAATGTAGCTTTTAACTCCATATTATTAATTTTAGCTATAAGTTATAATTATTTTTAGATACTCACAACTTCTGTTACAAACTATAACTAATGTTTGTCTGTTTCAATTGTAATTTATAATTTTTAATAAATACTCACAATTTTTACTATAATCTATAATTATAACTTTTTGTTTAAGCTGTAATTTATATGTTTTTAAGAAATACTCACAACTTATTTTACAATCTACAATCTATAAACTATTAGTTTTAGTAATATCAAACACCACTCACCATTATTCCAATCTCATGCAATGCACAATTACTTAAAAAAATATTACCACAATTATAAAGAATTTAATAATATTTGTCATCCCATTAAGCGAAGTCAGTAAATTATTTCAACGTGTATTGAAAAATAAATAATGTGCATAATTTTAAATAATTCGTATAGACGTACTGTAAATATTTCAAGCGCAGGTACATTAAAAATAAAGCAAATTGATGTAAAATATGTATTTATTTAATTTAAATATTTTTTAGAACAACTATCATTAATTTTGACTAATCATAAGACGACGTGTGTTATTATTAAAGTTAAACAATTGAAAAAAAATTTAAAAATGAATTACGACTTTTAAGATGTACAATTATTTTCAATCACATTCAAACATTAAAGGGAAGGATAATTACATTGGGTAGCAAGATTAGTTATATAGAGTAGTAAGACTAGCCACATGCAGTGATAAGAACTATCCCTTGGCATGCCCAAAGCATGACATCGAGAAGTAAAAACGTTCATGTCGAGTAGTAAGTTTGGTCACATGTAATGGTAAAAGTATACGCAAGTCTTAGACCTTTATTTTAATGGATGAATCATCATAGGCAGTAGTAAAAGCGTTCATGTCAAGTAGTAGGTGTATTCACATGTAGTGGTAAAAGTATACTTGTTCTTGGACCTTTTGTTTTAATTGGTGAATATTCACATAGAGTAGTGAAAACGTTCATGTCGAGTAGTAGGTATGGTCACATATAGTGATAAAAGTATACGCAACTCTTAGACCTTTGTTTTAATGGGTGAATTATCACATGCAGTTGTAAAAATGTTCATGTCGAGTAGTAGATGTGTTCACATATAGTGGTAAAAATATACTTATTCTTGAACCTTTGTTTTAATGGGTGAATCATATTATTACATGGAGTAGTAAAAATGTTCATGTCGAGTAGTAGGTATAGTCACATGTAATGGTAAAAGTATACGAAAGTTTTGGACCTTTGTTTTAATGGGTGATTCATCACATGCAGTGGTACATACGTTCATATCGAGTAGTATGTGTAGTCACATACAGTAGTAAAAGTATACTTGTTCTTGAACCTTTGTTTTAATGGTTGAATCATCACATGGAGTTGTAAGAGTGATATTGAGTAGTAAGAGTGCTTATATCTAGTTGTAACAATGGTCATATACAGTGGTAGAAGTTGTATGACTTATGTTTTTTGCAGAAAAATGGTTAATCATCACATGGAGTTGTAAGAGTGATATTCAGTGCTAAGAGCATTCATATCTAGTGGTAATAATGGTCATATGTAATAGTAGGAGTTGCATAGCTTATGTTTTTTGCGGGAAAAGTGTAAAATTTGGTACCCAAATTACGATAGAAAAATAAAAATAAAAATAATTAGTTAATACTGTCAAAATGAAATTCTTGAGAAAATCTTATAAATAAAAATTTAATCGGAAAATTATAATAAAATTCATTAAAATTCGATAAATGTAAAAATTAAAAACTTATAGTTAGGAACATGTTATTAAAATTATGACGACGCGAAAATTCATGAACTGACATTAAAAATTTATATTAAATTTTGTAAATTTTTCTAAACATAAAATTTTGCATTAATAATTTTAAAATAATATAAAAAACTAGCAAAAATTGACGGGTGTCGCGACGTGTCAATTTTAAATGGTGACCCAGCTAAAATTAAAACGGTGACCGCAATATATATATATATATATATATATATATATAATAAACATACAACAATTGTGACATTTTAAAAATAAGAATAATAAGTAATAAAAATAATTAAGCTATTATAGCCTTAGAATAACTTTTACAAAACCTTATGATTAAGTTTAAAATTTGAATTCAAAACTTATATTTATTAAAATTTTAAATAATAAAGAATCAAGACAAGAATTAATTAAAAAAATTTATTGTAAAATTTGACTTCATGGTAAATCATAAAATAACATAATAAATTTATCTCGAATTCTTGAGAATTTTCTAAATTTAAAATTTTGCAGCGGTTGAAAATACTAGTAATTGATAAATTGCGATGAAAAAATATTAAATAAATAAAAAATTCTAACAAATAGTTTAACTATACGATAATTAACGAAAATATATTAAAAATGTATGCTTAAATTTTTATATATTTTTAAATTAAAAATTTTGCATTAAAAATTTTATGATATATAATTTCTAAATTACCGTACACTTGGCAGCTTCAAACCACACTTGCTTTGCTTTGAGACATCTGTCCAGCCCTTTGCCTATATATACTCGGCGAACTACGGTTTTTACGCACGCACAATCTTCCGAAGAAAGAAGCTTCTCAAATTTTCTTTTGAGAGATACCCTGAGCCTTTTTATATATATATATATATATATATATATTCTCTGAACCAACAGAAGCTATAAGCTTCTTCCAAGCTTCGAACCGAAGCAGAGCTGATGCCACCGCGACCAACAGCCGTCACCAACCACTCACCGCCGGCGCCACTTGGGCCACCACCAACCTTCACTCGCCGACGCCTCTCCACCCACCATCGTTCACCGCCGAGACGACCGTCGGTCTCTACCGTCTCTCCCTCTTTCTGTCTCTGCTGTTCTCTCTCTCATATGTATTCTCTCTGCTCTCTCTCTCTCTCATATGTATTTGTATCTCTCTCTCTCCATGCATTACACCGCCACTACCGTGCTTCATCGGACACCCCTCACCCATGCACAAAACTGTGTGAGTGTGTGTGTAACGTTGTGTGTGCGTGGGACATTATACATATGTATAATGTATACATATATGCTGTGTGTGTGTGTGTTAATTTTTGGCTGTGTGGGTGTGTGTATAATGCTGTGTGTGTGTGTGTAGCTCTGTGTATGTGTGGGAATTGTTTGGTTCTTGCGTGTTTTTTAAAAAGAGGGAATTGGTTATTTGGTTACTGCAATAATTTTAAGTAGAAAGTTAAAAATTAAATAAATAAAAAAGTTTTATGAAAAATAAATGATAAGATTTTTATAAGAATTTAGAGATTTAAAATTAAAAATTTTATTTTTAGGCTAGTTTTTTATACCTTGAAAACACATTATGTAAAAATAGTATAAGAAAAATTAAGAACTTAAAGAAGAAATTTTGTTAATAATAAAGGATTCCTGAGCTTTACTAAAATAAGAATTTTTATACCAAAATGTAGTTAGTAAACTACATTAATGATTACGACCACTGTTATCTGTTCTCCGTAACTAAGATAGACTTGCTAAACTCTGTGTTATATTTGTATCGATAGTATGTCCATTTTTCATCTAAACTGTGAATAAATACTTATATTCTGCAAAAATCTATAATCTGATTTTCTGTGTACAATTCGTACTCTACACAAGACTAAATACTGTATAAAATAAACAATATCTACGCATAACATTAAATAAATGATATTACATAAATTGCTCATTAAGATTATCATAAAATAAAAAATTAATTTTATTAAAATTAAATACTAAAACCAAATAAATCCATGATTTTCAGTATACAACAATCACTATTTCTTTTTCTAAATGTATGTAGAAGGAATTTGAAATGAGTGTTGTAGGTGAACTAAACAACTTCCTAGGTTTATAGATTAAATAGTGTGACGATGAGATTTTCTTCTCACAGTTAAAATATGAAAAATGCCTAGTTAAGAGGTTTAAATTAGAATCTTCCAAACCCATTTGAATCCCAATGAGTACATTTATGAGACTGTCAAAAGATGAAAAAGGTCAAAGTGTTGATCAAACCAGATTTAAAAGTATGAATGGGAGTTTGTTGTATCTTACAGCCAGTAGACCTGACGTTACTTTTAGTATTAGTATTTGTGCATGCTATCAGTCAAATCCTAAAGAATCACATTTAACTATTGTTAAAAGAATCATCCGATATGTGAATTCCACTTTTGAGTTTGGCATTTGGTTCTCCAAAGATACTAATTCTAACATTATAAGATTTTCTGATGTTGATTAAGTTAGATGTGCAGACGACATAAAAGGCACAGTTTGGCATTTGATTCTCCAAAGATACTAATTCTAACATTATAAGATTTTCTGATGTTGATTAAGTTAGATGTGCAGACGACATAAAAAGCACATTAGAAGTTTGCTTGTATATCGGTAACAATTTGGTGTCTTGGCATTGTAAGAAACAGAATGCTATATCTGTTGGAAGCAAGATTGCCAAAATTATTATTTTTACAAACGATTATCTAAAAAAATTAACTGGACGAGCAAACGCTGAAACGGGCTCTAGATAAAATTTTTAATGACAAACAATCAAAACAAAACTCATGCATCCGAAGTTAATTTAGAAGAGTACATATTTTCCAGTCGAATCTTCAACTACGATTTGAATCCGAGTAGAAGCTCCTGTCAGATTTTCTACATTATTCTTTTTTGTGATTCTTAAATATAGGGTCGGTTATAATTGATCAACAACGCGTTCCGACAGAACCTGGACAGCTTTTCTTTTCGATTAAAGGAGTCCTTGTTCATCTGAAAGCCTGTAATCTTGCTAGAATTAAAATTGTAGTCTGCTGATTCTGTCATAATTCTGTAAGCTACAGACTAAAACAAAACCACCACTGTTGTTGTTGCCTACAACCACTCCCGCCGCCACTGTCCGTGCACCACAACGCCACGCACACGTGTTGGCTTGCTCAACAACGCGTCGCAGCTGTCGCCGCATGCCTCCATTATTGGAGGCAAAACTGTCAAGATCATTGTTTTTGTAAATAATTTTTCATTAAGAAATAACTAGACGGGCAATCGCTGAAACGGACTCCAAATAAATTTTTTTGATGTCGAATGATTAAAATAAAACATGTGCCACCACAGTTAATTTAGATGGAAACTTTTTTAGTCGATTCTTCAACTACAAACTTTTGATTCTGAGTTGAAACTCCGATCAGACCTTCTACTGTATTTTCTTTTGCGATTCCTAAACGTAGTGTGGGCAACGATCCTTTGAGAACTCGTACTGACAGAACTTGGTTAACTTTAATCTTGAAAACGAGTTATAAATTTGGTTTAGTCCACCCGCATATTTATAGGGTTACTGTAGGAACATGTGGAGTAATTATGACAAAGACTACTAGTTTAACTCTGATACCTACTAGTAATTTTTGGCAATTATGCAAATCTCACAGTGGTATCTGTAATTATGAAAACCTTACAACGGTTTCTATAATTTTTATAAAACACTAAATTACAGTTCACACTATTAAAGAACTGTAACTGCACTCTAAGCCATAATCTCAAGACCATCTTGCATTGAGCTCATGTTATTAAATGTTTAACTCATCTCTCCACATTAAGATTCTCGATATCCGCCAATTAAATTTAATTACTGATAATTTAATTTGATTAGTATCTTTAAATTTCTTAAGCTTTCCGATTAACTTATCTAACCGCTGAATAATTAAATACGCCTGTAGGGTTTGGCCATGTCAAAACTTATAAGCTTTCGTAAGGCGGTATCGTCAATCTCAAACAATTAAGACATAAATTTCGCCAATAATTAATATTTACTATATAATTAATACCGCTATCTAACTCATTGGGAATATAGACCCAAATATGATCACACCCTCTAATGAATCAAAACAACGAGTATTAAATATACGCAAATAATTAATTATTTTAAGATTAAGAGTATAAGCACTCTCATAATAACTTTGAGGTGTGAATTAATTTATATAGTCAGTATAAAATTAATTACTTTAATGCGTTATCTATTTCCCATAATTAAGACAGACTGGCTAAAATTATGTGTTACAGTCGTATCGATAGTATGTCCATTTTCATATAAAATGTGAACAAATACTTATATTCTGTAAGAACCTATAATTTGGCCTTCTGTGTGCAAGCTGTACTCTATACACCAGGTTAAATACTGTACAGAATAAATGACATCCATGCATAACATTTAAAGAAATGATATTGCATACATTATTCATTAAGATTCTCATAAAATGAACAATTAAATTTATTAAAATAAAATAAAATACTAAAACCAAATAAATTTATAATTTTAGTATACAACCCTAACAATCTCCCATTTATATTCAAAATTAAGCTGCTATACATCTGACTCCTAGGCTCTCTACATGACTATCAAAAGTCTTAGCCAGTAAGCTCTTTGTAAAATGATCTGCAAGGTTATTTCCTGATGCAATCTTAGTCACAGTAATATCACCATTCTATATAATTTCTCGTATCAGGTGATACTTACTCTCAATGTACTTTCTTTTCTTGTGGACTCTTCATTCTTTCGATTTTGCAACCGCTTCGCTATTATCACAATAAAGTATAATAGCCGACTGAACTAAAGGGACCACGTCTAGTTCTAACAGGAAGTTTATAAGCCAAATGGCCTCCTTGCCTGCTTCAAAAGCTACCACGCACTTGGCCTCTTTGGTGGAACTAGCAATGCAAGACTGCTTGATACTCCTCTAACTAATAGCTCCACCTCCTAAGATAAACACATATCCTGAGATAAACTTAAGGAAATCTTTGTCTGACTGGAAATTTGAGTTCGTGTACTCTAAATGTACTAGACTATCTGCATGGTAAACCAATATTTAATCCTTAGTCCTTTTCTGATACTTGATTATATTTTTTACCGCAGTTCAATACTCCTGCCTTGGGTTAAACTAATATCTGCTAACTATGCTAACGAAAAAGCAGATGTTGGGTCTAGTGTAAAGCATAGCATACATTAGGCTTCCTACTACATAAACATAACAAAACCGCCTTCATCTTCTCTATCTCATCAGGTGTCTTTGGACACTGATCATTGGATAGAGTGATTCCATTCCTGAAAGAAAAAAATCCTTTATTGGAATCTTGCATGCTAAAATGAGTAAGGATATCATCGATATACTTTGCTTGTGATAAGTCCAACATCCTTTATTTTTGATCTTGCACAAGCTTGATCCTTAGGATATAATTAGCTTCTCCCAAGTCCTTCATATTGAACTGTTTAGATAACTATACTTTTACCGTAGATAATGCCCCCATATCATTTTCGATGAGCAAGATATCATCTACATAAAGTACTAGGAAGATCACCACACTTTTATCACGCTTCTTATACACACAGGACTCATCTGGACTCTCTTCAATTTCATAAGACTTTATGACTTGATCAAACCAAGTATTCCAAGACCTTGATGCCTGTTTAAGTCCATAAATGGTTCTCTTAATTTTGCACAACATATGGTATTGGCCCTTTGTTATGAAATCGTCTGGTTGTACTATATAAATACATTTGTCAAGACTTTCATTAAGAAAAACTATATTGACATCCATTTGTTAAATTTCGTAATCGAAATGAGCAATAATGGATAATAGAATCCAGATAGACTTAAGCATGGCAATCGAAAAAAAAGTTTTCTCATAATCGATCTCTTCTTTTTGAGTAAACCATTTTGTAACAAGCCTAGCTTTGAAGGTTTTAACTTTTTCGTCTGCTCCTCTATTCCTCATGTAGATCCATTTGCATCCAATGGGTTTTATTCATTCGGGTGGTTCTACAAGTTCTCAGAATTGATTGGAATACATAGATTTCATCGTTGAATTCATAGCCTTTTACTAAAGACCTGCATCTTTGTCCTAAAGTTCTTTATTGTAGTTACATGGTTTAGTATCTTGTTCTGCTGGGATCTTGTGAAAAGACTCTACCAAGAACATATACTGATCAGATTGATGAATAGCCCTCCCACTACGATAAGGCACTACATGTGTCTATGTACTAGCAGTAACAACCTATGTAGAATCTGAACCCTATGCACCAACACCATGTTCATGATTTGCACCCATCTCGAAAATCCTTTCACTACGTCGATGCAATGGGATATTAGTGACTTGTGGTTCCTCTTCTGTTCTACTGGTATTTCCTCTCATTTTTTCTAGAATATTTTACTATTGGACATGTGGTTCATAATATAATTCTCTTCTAAGAATCGGGTATTGGTGCTAACAATGACCTTCTAATCCTTAGAATTATAAAATAGACCACCCTTCATTCCCTTGGGATGCCCGACAACGAAACAGACTTTTGTCCTCAGTTTCAATTTATTTGCGTTCCCTTTCAGCACATGTGCTGGACTCCCCCAAATTAGAATATATCTCAGACTAGACTTGCACCCGATTTACAATTCTATGGGAGTAGAAGGTACAAACTCAGAAGGTACTAATTTTAGAATGTAAGCTGCTGTCTCTAATGTGAGTTCTCAAAACGAATCGGGTAATCCTGAATAACTCATCATAGACCTTACCATCTCCATAAGAGTCTTATTCCTTCTTTCTACTACACAATTCTGCTGCGGAGTGCTCGGTGCAATCAATTGGGATATAATTCTTTCTGATGACAAGTAATCTCTAAACTCCCCAAAGAGATACTTTCCACCACAGTCGGTTCGTAGTGATTTGATACTTTTATCCAAATATTTCTCTACCTTCACCTTGAATCCTTTGAATTTTTTAAAGTATTCAGACTTACGGTGCATCAGGTAAATGTATCCATACCTTGAGTAGTCAACAATGAAACTGACGAAATACACAAAAGCTACCTCTAGCCTAAATTATCATAGGACCATATACATCAGAATGAATAAATAGTTTCAATGGTTCTTTAATACTATAGCCTTTGGCCAAAAAGGGTTTCTTAGTCATCTTACCCTCTAAGCAAGATTCACAGACTAGAAGTGCCTCAACTTCTAATGAACTCAAAGGTTCATCTTTTACCAATATATTTATTCTTTTTAGATTAATATGACCCAAGCGTAAGTGCCGAAGAAATGTTTGGTTCATTAAATAAGGAGATTTTCTTTTATATGCCAAATTAGATGTGTTATTTAATTCAGTTAGTTGCAATGTAGGAGAGATAGGAGATACGACATACATATCATATACCAATGTATCAGTACAAATAAAATATTTATTTTTCTTAACAACCACAGAGTCATTAAAATGAATAGTATATTTGTTCTTTATTAAACTAGAAATTAAAATTAAATTTTCTTCTAATCAAAGGTACATAAAGACAATCTTTTAGAAGTAAAATTCTATCTCTACTAAAACTGAAAGTGACATATTCTACTGTAACTGCTGTCACCCTTGTATTATTTCACATATGTAGATATTTTTTTTCATCACTTAGCTACATGGTTTCTTAGAACCCCTGTAAAGAATTATAGACATGATTAGTGGCTCCCGTATCTGCACACCAGGTATCGATAGATAACACCGCTAAACATGTTTCAACCACCAGTGAACATAAATTACCTAGTTTGTTCTGCTTACTGAGAAAAATCGAACACTATTTTTTTCATTGCCCAAACTGGTTACAGTGATAGCACTTGCCTTTCGGCTTATTCACGCCAGTTTTTGGTCCCTTAACTTCTTTTAGATATGTGCCTTCCTCTGTTTGAACTTTTTTCTTCTTCTTACCTTTTGGCTTAGAGGAAGAACCTTTGTTAGCCATATACACAGAATCTAGCTTCTTAAGAACACCCTCAACTGCTTAAAGTTCATTAAGAAGTTATGCCAATGAAAAGCTAAGCTTATTCTTGGTATAGTTCAGGTAAAATTGCTTAAAGCTATCAGGCAGTGACTGGAGTATGATATCGACCTAAGTTTTTCTATGAATTTCAGCTCCTAGGATCTCTAGTTCATTCTAGACATGATCCCATTTGATGTCATCCCAGGGATGGACTGGCTGACCACCTATCGTGCCTTTATCGATTGCGATCGATGGAGGGTATCGATTTGTACACCGACAGGTGATTGCTTTTGTTTCCTGGGTGATATGGATGAGGGTTTGGCGTCTATGCCAGGTGTTGATCGGAGTTGAGGGAATCTGAGTTTTCTCTTTTCAGCGCTCATGTTGGATGAGACGGTTGGGGTTTGAGGAGAGTTACCCATGTGGTTTGTGACTATCTAGACGTCTTTCTTGACGATCTGTTTGAGTTACCACCGAGCCGCGATGTAGAATTTTCTATTGATCTGGTTCCAGTAGTTGCTCCCATATCTATGCCATCTTATCGCTTTGCACTAGCTGAGTTGCGACAACTCAAGATACAGCATCAGGAGTTACTTGATAGGGGGTTTGTGCACCCGAGTACTTTATCGTGGGGAGCTCCTACTCTTTTTGCAAAGAAGAAGGATGGGTCCTTATGGTTGTGCATTGACTACAGGAAGCTGAATCAGGTAACAGTGAAGAACAAGTATCGTATGCCGAGGATAGACAATTTTTTTGATCAGTTGAAGGGGTTGAGTTGCTTCTTGAAGATTGACTTGAGGTTAGGATACCACCAGCTGAGGATTAGGGACGAAGACATAACAAAGACCGCCTTTTGGACTCGTTATGGTCACTACGAGTTTCTAGTCATGCCGTTCGGTCTGACGAACGCTCCTACTACGTTTATGAGTTTGATGAGTAGGATTTATCATCCACATCTGCATAGTTTGTGGTGGTATTTGTGGATGATATTCTTATCTATTCACCCACAAGAGAGGCGGACGAGGACCATCTGCGTGTTGTTTTATAAACCCTGAGAGAGCATCGCTTGTGTGCGAAGTTCGAGAAGTGTGAGTTTTGGATGTTCGAGGTGAGGTTTCTTAGACACGAGGTGTCGACACATGGAGTAGTAATGGATTCTTCAAAGACGGATGCACTGATGGGTTGGGAACGACCGAAGACCGTCTTTGAGATTCGCAATTTTTTGGGTTTGGTAGGCTATTATCGACGATTCATGAAGGATTTTGCTAGACTTGCCACGCCGATGACGCGTCTTACACGAAAGGAAATTATGTTTGTTGGGAGTGAGTCCTGTGAGTCAGCATTCCAGGAGTTGAATATGAGGTTAACTAGTGCTCTAGTATTGATTATTCCAGAGAGAGGTTTGGGCTATACTGTGTATTGCGATGCATTGCACGACGGGTTGGATTGTGTTCTGATGCGGGGAGGTAAGGTTGTAGCCTATGGTTCCCAACAGTTGAAGATGCATGAGAAGAACTATCCCACACATGAGTTAGAGTTGACAGTCATGGTCTTTGCCTTGAAGACATGGCATCACTATCTTTATGGTGAGCACTTCGAGATTTTCTCCAATCACAGAGCTTGAAATACTTGTTTTCGTAGAAAGACCTAAACTTGCGCCAACGACAATGGATGGAGTTGCTGGAAGATTATGATTATGACTTGTAGTACTATTCAGGGAAGGCCAACATGGTGGCTGTCACTCTCAGTAGGAGATCTCATGGGTTGTTAGCTTCCGTGGCTATACGAGAGTGGGACATGCTCGGAGAGGTTGGAGAGTTTGACCTATGTCTCGGGGAGACAACGAGGGGTGTCACCTTATTTTTGGTAGTTGCACGACCAGTGTTGATTGCACGTGTGCTAGAGGCCTAGCAAACGGATCAAGAAGCTCAGATGTTACGAGATCAGGTTGCTAGTTGAGAGGATACAACGGGATGGGTTGTGAGTTCAGATCAGGGTTTGAGATTGGCTGGGAGGTTATTTGTACCTGAGGCATGCCGTGCGGATATATTAGATGAGTGTCATCATTCATGTCTTGCAGTGCATCCAGGAGGCACAAAGATGTATCACGATCTACGCCGTCAGTTCTGGTAGACGGGCATAAAGAGGGATGTGATCTGATTCGTTTCTCGATGCCTTACCTATCCATTGGTGAAGGCGGAACACCAGAGACCAGCAGAATTGTTGCAGTCGTTGCCTATATCTGAGTGGAAGTGGGAGAACTTCATGATGGATTTTGTATCAGGACTCCCTCGATCGCTGAAGGGATACGGCGCTGTATGGGTTGTGGTTGATAGGTTGACGAACTCTACACACTTTCTTCCCATATGAGATGGTTCGGTTACACGGTGTGTCGGTGTTTATTATTTTTGACCGAGACTCGCGCTTTACATTGTGCTTTTAGCAGAGTCTTCAAGAGGCTTTGGGGACAAGTTTAATGTCCAGTACTGTTTTTCACCCCCAGACAGATGGTCAGTCTAAGAGGACCATACCGATTCTGGAGGATATGTTGAGGGCCTGTGTACTTGATTTTTTGGATTCTTGGGAAGATCATCTATAATTGACGGAGTTTGCATACAACAACAGTTCTCAGTCCAGTGTTGGGATGGTACCGTATGAGGCTTTATATGGTAGGCCGTGTAGGTCACCTGTGTGTTGGACAGATGTGGGAGATACCATAGTTTTGGGACTTGATTTGGTACGGGAGACGACAGAATTGATTGCCGTGATTCGCCAACGCCTAGTACCAGCTCAGAGTCGTCAAAAGATTTATGCAGATCAGAAGAGGAGACCGTTAGAGTTTGCAGTGGGGGATCACGTGTTCTTGAAGATCTTGCCACGCAGAGGTTTAATGAGGTTTGGCCGTAGTGGGAAGCTATCACCACGCTTTATTGGACCTTTGGAGATCCTAGAAAGGATTCAGGTGGTAGCATACCATTTGGCTTTGCCACCTCAGTTGGTGTCTGTGCATAACATAGTCCACATTTTCATGTTTCGGAGGTATGAGCATGACCCTTCACATGTGTTAGATTGGGCCGAGCTGTGGATTGATAAGGATGTCACATATGAGGAGCGCCAGGTGAAGATTCTGGACACGAAAGAGCAAGTGTTGAGAGGGAGAACAATTGCCTATGTCAAGGTCCTATGGCTTCATCACAGGGTTAAGGAAGCGACGTGGGAGCTTAAGTCTGGGTTTCGTGTTAGATACCCGGAGTTGTTTACCTCGTTATCTCGTAGTAAATTTCGGGGGCAAAATTCCTTAAGGGGGAGAGCTGTGAGACCCGGTTCTAATTCTTTTATGAGATATATATGTTTAACATGTTTCTTTCGTTATTTTTATATCCTCGATGAATGGTTTATGCTTTAGTATTGTAGAACAGTATGTGTAGATGCGTTTTACGCTTTCTCGGGCCTTGTTTAGGTTTGTTTGGTTGATCCCGGGGTTGAAAAACCTGTTCTAGAGCTGTGTGTTGAGTTCCTAACAGTTCAGTCGATTGGATTGAGCCGCCAGTTGACTTAGGTGTGGCGGTGGAGGAGTTTTCTAGATCTAGAACTCCTTCAGTCGACTGGATTGGCATTCCTGTCGACTGGATGCCCGTTCGATCTACTGAATTAGGAATTCAGTCGACTGGATGTTGATTTTGCCGAGGTCTATAAGTATTCTAGCGCCTGTTTCATTTGGGAAAACTTATTTTCTTCCATTTTCTCTGCCCTCTCTCTACATTTTTGTGTTGTTCAAGACAAGTTTTCGACGATCAGCTTGTGGATCCTTACTATTCATGCTGCTAGCTTCGTATCCATCCAAACCGATTCTCATTTTGACAAATTTTGATTTTTGAGGCTTCGAGTTTTAACTCACCGAGGTAGGATCCTAGACTGTATAGTTTTTATAGGGTGCTGCGTGTAACATGTACAATTTCACCGGTTGAAAATGCTTTAAATGTTGTTTTCATGTTTAAACCTTATTTTTTGGTCAAAAAGCATATTTCTACCATTTTAAAAGAAATTCGCCAATAGCCTGGTACCCTGTGAATAGCATGCCTTGATGGGAGGACATCTACTATTCATCGTTTGTCTAGATAGGACAATTCTTATTAATTTTACTATATAGGCAACAGACTCTGCCAAGTAAAATTAAATAGCCGATATAGTTTCGGTCCAATAAATTATAGCAGTTACTCAGATGGAGAGGATACTATTTATTAACAGTTAAGTGCTAACCACCACCAAATTTAAAACCAATTATACTATTTATAGCAGTAACTTAGATGCTGACATAGCTTCGCAATGAACCATTCAGAAGCAGAAATGATCCACACTAACAAGTTGGAGGCAATAATGCCAAGATCTTTGTTTTTGTAAAATAATTTTTGGTAAAAAAAATTGGACGGGTAAACGCCAAAACGGGCTCCAGATAACTTTTGACGAAGAACAATCAAAATAAAACCTGTGCAACCAAAGTTAATCCAGAAGAATATCTCTTGTAGATCTAATCTTCAACTACGACTTGATTCTGAGTTGAAACTCCTGTCAGATCTCCTACCGTATTCCCTTATGCGATCCTCGAACGTAGTGTGGGTTACGATCTTCCGAGAACTTATACTGGTAGAACCCTGATATATTTTTTTATGTCTTGAAAGACAAAAATAATATATCAAGAATGATATAAAAATTAAAATAACCTGGTTCAGCCTACCCGCATATATATAGGGTTACAATAGGGACCTGTGGAGTAATTATGAGTAAGACTTCTAGTGGAACATAGATACCTAAGGCCAGACATGCCACGATGGGTGAACGTTTACTATCTTTCATAAGACCTGACATGCAAATTCTTTTGAATTTTACTATCTAGGCAATTGGCTATGCCAAATAAAATTAAATGGCTTACATAGTTTCGGTCCAGTATATAATAACAGTGACTCAGATAGAGAGCATACTATTATATACAGTTAAGTGTTAACCATCACTTAATCCCAAATCAACCGCTTCGCAATATACCCTTCAAATGGAGAAGTGATCCGCACTAACAACTATCCAGAATTATCCATACAGGAGGTTTGTACTAGCGATACCGCAATTAATCTGTCCAATGGGGAGAAAGGCCTTACGGTCAATATGCAGCGTCTTATTCCATTGCCTACAAACTGGTAATGGAGACCGTGAGATTTATCTGTGAATAAATTTTCTCTCCCACTTAGATTTTTAAAATATTTTTGAGGGTTATAAAAATTTGTTTAATTAAAATAAATTTGTTAATTTCGAAAGCACCACGATCTGAAAGAATCAAGGATATTTTCGTGTACACGATTCTAAAGATTCTGGTTTATCAAATCATTTTTCAAAAGTCACACGATCTGAAAGAATTAAATATCTTTCCGTGCATAAGATTCTAAAAATTTTAATTTATCAAACAATATTTTCGTGTTTAAATGTGTAACAAATGAAATTTAATAAATGCACAATTTTTTCTCAAGTTTTTCAATTAAGGTAGTAATTAATGGTATTTATTTATTTTATTTTTCATTCCACATTTTTCAAAAAATAATAATTTATTTTAATTAAATATTTTTTATTTAATTAATTCAAAAATTGAAATTAATTCTCACGTTTTTCTAAGATATCTGATTTGAAAAAAAATCATCTTAAACGAAATATTTTGTAAAAAATAAAATATTTAAAATTTATTCATTTAATAAAAATTTAAAAAAACTTACTTTTATTTTTCATTACAAAATATTTTAATTAAAATCGAATATTCGAATTAATTACATTAACAGGATAAATCAAACCAATATTCATCATCCACGCAGTTAATATATATAAAAAATTAAATACAAGATAAATATAAATTTAGATTTTATGATTCGATTAAAACTCTGATGAGTTTCAGTTTCTTGTAGCTTCCTGTCTCTCAATTGCTGCAAAATTCAAGCTATCCCTTCTCCTGTTTGAAATTCAAACAAAGTCCTCGTAGCTTTTGGAAACAGCTTTTTGAATCAAAAAATAACACCTGGAATTGCGCTTTGTTGAAAAAGAAAAATCCGCTCATTGAAAAACAGCTTTTTGCCTAAAATACCAGCGTTGGGATTGCAAAAAGCCTAGTGCCTTTTTTGTAAAAACTATTGCACCTATTTGCCGAAAGTTTGGAAAAAAATTTCAGCCACTATTTGCCTTGGAGCTTGGGAATTGCTACGGTTGGAATCCGAAAATTGTGCCGCTTGTGATGCTGGCCACTGCTGGGCTGCTTGGGAAAGCTGTTGCGGTTTGCTTCAATGCGCTGAAGCTTGGAATGCGCGCCTGCTTTGGAAAATTATCCGCATGCTTGTTGCGGCTTCTTGGATTTTAGCGCCTGCTCCAGCGCTTGGCTTCTCCCATGCTCCGGCAGCTCCTTTTGTTTTGTTTTATTTTTTTTTATTTAACCAGAAAAAAAAAATTTGAAAAAAAAATATTACAAAGTAATAAAAAAATATCCGTGGCTAAAACTATTAGAACCACCACCAGTTGCCGCCGCCATCCACCGTTGTACTTCTTCTTATTTTTTTTTCTTTCTAATAATCTAGAAAAAAACTTAAAGAACATGAAAAAAATTACATCGAATCCTATGTCCCGTAGCCTTACATTCGATCTAAAAATTAATTAATCTAACATGGTCAACCCCGTGATTAAAAAATTAATTAAATCATCATCCATTTAAACCATTCAATTAAATATGAAAAAAAAAATGATCATAAAATCAGGATTAGAACGCCTGCAAAACAAAATTAGTATAGTTATAAATCTACCCGACCCCGATAAACCGTAAACAGAAAATAAAAGGGCTCTGATACCAATTTGTTGGAGGCAATACTCCCAAGATATTTGTTTTTGTAAAACGATTTTCGGTAAAAAAAACTGGACAGGCAAACGCCGAAACGGGTACCAGATAAAACTTTTGACGAAAAACGATCACAATAAAATCCGTGCAACCAAAATTAATTCAGAAGAATACCTTTTGTAGATCTAATCTTCAACTACGACTTGATTCCGAGTTAAATCTCATGTCAGATCTTCCGAGTTAACGCTCCTGTCAGATCTTTCAACACCTGGAATTGCGCTTTGTTGAAAAACAAAAATCTGCGCATTGAAAAACAGCTTTTTGCCTAAAATACCGGCACTGGGATTGCAAAAAGCCTACTATCTTTTTTGTAAAAACTGCTGCGCCTATTTGTCAAAAGCTTGGAAAAAAATTTCAGCCACTGTTTGCCATGGAGCTTGGGAATTGCTACGGCTAGAATCCGAAAATTGCGCCGCTTGTGATGCTAGCCACGGCTGGGCTGCTTGGGAAAGTTGTTGCGGTTTGCTTCAGTGCGCTGAAGCTTGGAATCTGCGCTTTCTTTTAAAATTATCCACTTGCTTGCTGCGGCTTCTTGGATTTTAGCGTCTGCTTCGGCCCTTGACTGCTCCCACGCTCCGGCGGTTCCTTTTGTTTTGTTTTGTTTTTTTTAATTTAATCAGAAAAAAAAATCTAGAGAAAAAAAATATTGCAAAGCAATAAAAAAAATATCCGTGGCTAAAACCACAGGAACCACCACCAGTTGCCGCTGCCATCCACCGTCGTACTTGTTCTTATTTTTTTTTCTTTCTAATAAACTAGAAAAAAAACTTAAAGAACATGAAAAAAATCACATCGAACCCTATGTCCAGTAGGCTCACATTCGATGTAAAAATTAATTAATCTAGCACGCTCAACCCCCGTGGTTAAAAAATTAATTAAATTATTATCCATCCAAACCATTCAACCAATCATGAAAAAAAAGATGATCATAAAATCAGGATTAGAACGCCTGTAAAACAAATTTAGAATAGTTCTAAATCTACCCGACCCCGATAAACCGTCAACAAAAAATAAAACGGCTCTGATTCCAATTTGTTGGAGGCAATACTGGCAAGATCTTTATTTTTGCAAAACGATTTTCGATAAAAAAAAACTAGACGGGCAAACGCCGAAACGGGCTCCTGATAAAATTTTTGACGATCAATGATCAAAATAAAATTCGTGCAACCAAAGTTAATTCAGAAGAATACCTCTTGTAGATCTAATCTTCAACTACGACTTGATTTCGTGTTGAAACTCCTGTCAGATCTTCTACCATATTCCCATAGGCGATTCTCGAATGTAGTATGTGTTACAATCCTCCAAGAACTTGTACCGATAGAACTCCGATATATTTTTTTAAGTCTTGAAAGACAAAAATAATAGATCAAGAATGATATGAAAATCAATATAATCTGGTTCAGCCCACCGACATATATATAGGGCTACAGCAGGGACTTATGGAGTAATTATGAGTAAGACGTCTAGAGGAACACAGGTACATACGGGCTGTTTCTGTAATTATGAAAAGATGCAGCGATTTCTACAATTTTCATAAAATACTGAATTACAGTTTACACCACTAAAGAACTATAATTGCACTCTGACCCATAATCTCAAGAACTTCTTGCATTGAGCTCCTGTTAATAAATGATTACTATTTGTCCCCACGTTAAGATTTTCGATATCCTCAAATTAAATTTAATTATTGACAATTTAATTTAATCGGCATCTTCATATTCCTTAAGCTATTCCGCTTAACTAATTTGACCGCTGGATAATTAAATCCACTTGCAGGATTTAGCCCGGTCAAAACTTATAAGCATCCTTAAGGGGGTATCATCAATCCTGATCTTTCGGGACGTAAATTTCATCAATAATTAATATTTACCATATAAATAATATCGCTATCCAACTCACCGGGAATATAAACCCATATAAGATCGCACCCGCTAATGAATCAAAACAACGAATATTAAATATACACAAATCAATAATTATTTCAGGATTAAGAGGATAAGTACTATTCATAATAATCTTGGGGTGTGAATTAATTTATATAGCCAGTAGTCAGTACTAAATTAATTACCCAAAATGTCATGTTCAATATACACAAAGTGTACTGGCACAGAGATTCGGAACAATAGACGACGTTATTATCTGTTCTTCGTAATAAAGACTGGCCTACTAAAACTCTGTGCCACAGTCGTACCGATGGTATGTCAATTTTCATCTAAACTGTGAATATAAAACTTATATTTTGTAAGAACCTAAAATCTGATCTTCTGTGTGTAAATCGTACTCTACACTCCAGATTAAATACTATACAAAATATCGAACATCCATGCATAACAAATAAATGATATACATACATTGCTCATAAAAATTATCATAAAATGGAAAACTAATTTTATTAAAAATAAAATTAAATACTAAAAATATAGTTTTCAGTATACCAACCCTAACAATCTCTCACTTATACTCAAAATCATGCTGCCATACATCTGACTCTCATGCCCTCTACATGATTATCAAAAGTCTTAGCCGGTAAGCACTTTGTAAAAGGATCTGCAAGATTATCTCCTGATGTAATCTTGGTCACAGCAACATCATCTTTCTGTATAATTTCTTGTATCAGGTGATACTTACGCTCAATGTGCTTGCCTTTCTGGTGGACTCTTGGCTCCTTCGAGTTTGCAACCGCTCCGCTATTATCACAATAAAGTGTAATAGCCGACTGAACAGAAGGTACCACCTCTAGATCCATTAGAAAGTTCCTGAGCCAAACGGCCTCCTTGGCTGCTTCAGAAGCTGCCACATACTCAGCCTCCATGGTGGAATCCGCAATGCAGGACTGCTTGATACTCCTCCAACTTATAGCTCCACCTCCTAAGGTAAACACATATCCTGAGGTAGACTTACGGGAATCCCTGTCAGACTCGAAATCTGAGTCTGTGTATCCCAAAGGTACTAGACTGTCTGTTTGATAAACCAACATATAATCCTTAGTCCTTTTCAAGTACTTGATTATATTCTTTACCGCAGTCCAATGCTCTTGCCCCGTGTTAGACTGATATCTGCTAACCATGCCAACGATAAAACAGATGTCGGGTCTAGTGCAAAGCATAGCATACATGAAATTTTCTACTGCCGAAGCATAAGGAACCGCCTTCATCTTCTCTATCTCATCAGGTGTCTTAGGACACTAATCTTTGGATAGAGTGATTCCATGCCTTAAAGGGAGAAACCCTTTCTTAGAATCCTGCATGCTAAAGCGAGTAAGGATATCATCGATATACTTTGCTTGTGATAAGCCCAACATCCTTTGTTTTCGATCTCGCATAAGCTTGATCCCAAGGATGTGATTGGCTTCTCCTAAGTCCTTTATATCGAACTGCTCAGATAACCATACTTTAACCGTACTAAGAAAATCACCACGCTTTCGTCACGCTTCTTGTACACACGAAATTCATCCGGACTTTGATCAAACCAAGTGTTCCAAGACCTCGATGCCTGCTTAAGTCCATAAATGATCTCTTAAACTTGCACAATATGTGCTCCTGGCCTTTTACAATGAATTCGTCTAGTTGTATCATATAGATACACTCGTCAAGACTTCCGTTAAGAAAAGCGGTCTTGACGTCCATTTGCCATATTTCGTAATTAAAATGTGTGGCAATGGATAAGAGATTCCGGATAAACTTAAACATGGCTATCGGTGAAAAGGTTTCCTCATAGTCGATTCCTTCTTTTTGAGTGAACCCTTTAGCAACAAGCCTTGCTTTGAAGGTTTCAACCTTCCCATCTACTCCTCTCTTTCTCTTGTAGATCCACTTGCTTTCAATGGGTTTTATCCCTTCAGGTGGCTCTACAAGTTCTCAGACCGTATTGGATTACATAGATTCAATCTCTGAATTTATAATCCTTTGCCAAAGATCTGCATCTTTGTCTTGTAGTGCTTCTTTGTAGTTACAGGGCTCGGTATCCAGTTCTGTTGTGATCTTATTAAAAGACTCTCCCAAGAACATATACCGGTCAGGTTGATGAACAACCCTCCCACTACGACGAGGCACTACCTGTGTCTGTGTACTAGCAGTAACAGGCTGTGTATAATCTGAACCCTATGCATCAGCACCCTGTTCTTGATTTGCACCTGTTCCGATAATTCTCCTACTTCGACGAGGTAATGGAATATCAATGACTTGTGGTTCCTCTTCCAGAACGATTTTGCTATTGGGCCTGTGGTCCATAATATAATTCTCTTCCAAGAATTGGGCATTGGTGCTAACAATGATCTTTTGATCCACAAGATTATAAAATAGACCACCTTTCGTTCTCTTGGGATACCCCACAAAGAAATAGACTTCTGTCCTCGGTTCCAACTTACCCGCGTTCCCTTTCAGCACATGTGCTGGACACCCGCAAATTCGAATGTGTTTCAGACTAGACTTACGCCCGGTCCACACTTCTTTAGGAGTAGAAGGTACTGACTTAGAAGGTACCAAGTTCAGAATGTAAGCTGCTGTCTCAAAAGCGAGTCCCCAAAACGAATGTGGTAATCCTGAATAACTCATCGTTGACCTTACCATCTCCATTAGAGTCCTATTCTTTCTTTCTGCTACACCATTCTGCTGAGGAGTGTCAGGTGCAGCCAACTGGGACATAATCTCCTATGGTGATAAGTAGTCATTAAACTCTCCAAAGAGATATTTCTCACCACGGTCGGATCGTAGTGATTTGATACTTTTACCTAGACGCTTCTCCGCCTCCGCCTTGAATTCTTTGAATTTCTCAAAGCATTCAGACTTTCGGTGCATCAGGTAAATGTATCCATTTTTTGAGTAATTATCAATGAAACTGACAAAGTACTCGAAGCCACCTCTAGCTCGGATTGTCATAAGACCACACACATCAGAATGAACCAGCTTTAACGGTTGTTTAGCTCTATAGTCTTTGGCCAAAAAATGTCCCTTGGTCATCTTACCCTCTAAGCAAGATTCACTGACTAGAAGTGCCTCCACTTCCAATGAACTCAAAGATCCATCCACTACCAGTCTATTTATCTTTTTTAGATTAATATGATCCAAGCGTAAGTGCCAAAAAAACGTTTGGTTCATTAAAGAAGAAAATTTTCTCTTATATGGTAAATTAGACGTGCTATTAATTTCAGTTAGTTGCAGCGTATGAGTTATTTGAGTAATAATATAAAGATTATTCACCAATATATTAGAACAGATAACCCGTTTATTATCTTTAATAACCACAGAGTTATTTAAATAAATAAAATATTCGTCTTTAGCCAATCCAGAAATGGAAACTAAGTTCCTTCTAATGGCAGGTACATAAATACAATCTCTCAATATTAAAACCCGATCTCTACCAAAGCTGAGAGTTTCATCTTTTACGGCAACTGCTGTTACCTTTGTATTATTTTCCGTACGTAGGTAAATCTCCCAATCACTGAGTTGTCGGTTTTCCTGGAACCACTGCAATGGAATTACAGACATGATGAGTGGCTCCCGTATCTACACACTAGGTACTGGTAGATAACACCGTTAAACATGTTTTTACAACCAGGGAACAGAAATTACCACGTTTATTTTGTCTTCTGAGAAATACTGGACATAACTTTTTCCAGTGCCGGGTCTGGTTGCGGTGAAAATATCTGCATTTCGGCTTTTTTCACACCAGTCCGTGGACCACTAACTACCCTAAAAAATGTGTCTCTCTGTTTCAGAACATTTTTCTTCTTCATGCCCTTTGGCACCGAGGAAGAATTTTTTTCTGAAACAGACACATTTTCTGGTATTGAAGGAATACCATTTGTAGTTAAAACTATATCCATGTTACATTATCAGTCAACAAAATTTGGTCCTGTAAGTTTTTTTTATTTGAGTATTGAAGCGAGTGGGTTAAAATCTATTTTAATCATGAGAATTACATAATTAAAAAAATCGTTAATTATGATGAGTAAAATTTTGAAGTTATTTTAATTTGGTTCTCTTTACTATTTTAAAATTATTTCGCCAGTAGCCTGATAACCCGAGAATAGCATACCACGATGGGTGGACGTCTACTATCCTTCTTAAGACTAGATATGCTAATTCCTTTTAATTTTACTATCTAGGCAACTGACTATGGCAAGTAAAATTAAATTGCTGACATAGTTTCGGTCTAATACATAATAGCAGTGATTCAGATGGAGAGCATACTATTATATACAGCTAATTGTTAACAATCACCTAATTCTAAATCAACCGCTTTGCAATAAACCCTTCAGTTGGAGAACTGATCCACACTAACAATTGTCCAGAATTATCCCTACAGGAGGTTTGTACTGATGATACTGCAATTAATCTGTTCGATGGGGAGAAATGCCTTACTGCCAACACGCAGGGTTTAATTGCATCGCCTACAAACTGGTGATGGAGACCGCGGGATTTATCAGTGATTAAATTTCTTCTCCTACTTAGATTTTTAAAATATTTTTGAGGGTTATAAAAATCTATTTAATGAAAATAAATTTATTAATTTCAAAAGCCACATGATCTGAAAAAATCAAGCATATTTCCGTGTATACGATTCTAAAGATTCTGATTTATGAAACTATCTTTCGAAAGTCACACAAACTGAAAGAATCAAATGTCTTTCCGTATATATGATTCTAGATATTTTAGTTTATCAAAATATCTTCTTTTTTTTTTAAATGTGTAACAAATGAAATTTAATAAATGCACAGTTTTTTCTCTAGTTTTTTACTTAAAGTAGTGATTAAAGGTATTTATTTATTTTATTTTTCGTTCTATGTTTTTTGAAAAATAATAATTTATTTTGATTAAATAATTTTTTTATTTAATTAATTCAAAAATTAATATTAATTCCCACGTTTTTCTAAGATATCTGATTTTAAAAAAAATCATCTTAAACGTGATATTTTGTAAAAAATAAAATATCTAAATTTCTTCCATTTAATAAAATTTTAAAAAATATAATTTTATTTTTCATTACAAAATATTTTAATTAAAACCGAATATTCGATTTAATTAAATTAACAGGATAAATCAAATCAATATTTATTATACACGCAGTTAATATATAAAAAATAAATTAAATACAAGATAAATATAATTTCTGATTTTATGATCCGTTTGAAACTCTGATGAGTTTCAGTCTCCTGTAACTTCTTATCTCCCAATTGCTGCAAAATTTCAGCTGTCCCTTGTCCTGTTGGAAAACAAAGTTCCCGTAGCTTTTGGAAACAGCTTTTTCAATAAAAAACAAACACCTGGAATTGCGCTTTGTTGAAAAACAAAAATCTGCTCCTTGGAAAATAGCTTTTTGTCTAAAATACCGGCGTTGGGATTGCAAAAAGCCTGCTTAGATATTTGGAAATCGTAAACAAAAAATAAAACGGCTCTAATATTAATTTGTTAGAGGCAATACTGCTAAGATATTTATTTTTGTAAAATAATTTTTGGTAAAAAAAATTGGACAGGCAAACACCGAAACGGGCTCCAGATAAAACTTTTGACGAATAACGATCAAAATAAAATCCGTGCAACCAAAGTTAATTCAGAAGAATACCTCTTGTAGATCTAATCTTCAACTACAACTTGATTTCGAGTTGAAGTTCCTGTAAGATCTTCAACCGTATTCCCTTATGCGATACTCGAACGTAGTGTGCGCTATGATCCTCTAAGAACTAGTACCGGTAGAACTCTGATATATTTTTTTTAGTCTTGAAAGACAAAAATAATATATCAAGAATGATATGAAAATCAATATAATCTGGTTTAACCTACCCGCATTTATATAGGGTTATAGTAGGAACCTATGGAGTAATTATGAGTAAAACTTCTAGTGGAACATAGATACTTACGGACGATTTCTGCAATTATGAAAAGACGTAGCAGCTTCTGCAATTTTCATAAAATACTGAATTGCAGTTCACACCACTAAAGAACTATAATTGCACTATGGCCCATAATCTCATGACCTTCTTGCATTGAGCTCCTGTTATTAAATGTTTATCATTTGTCCATATGTTAAGATTCTCAATACCCGCCAATTAAATTTAATTACTGATAATTTAATTTAATCGGCATCTTCATATTCCTTAAACCCTCCTGCTTAACTTATTTGACCACTGGATAATTAAATTCAGCTACAGAATTTGGTCCGGTCAAAACTTATAAGCATTCTTAAGGGGGTATCGTCAAACCTGATCTTTTGGGACGTAATTTCATCAATAATTAATATTTACCATATAAATAATATCGCTATCCAACTCACCGGGAATATAGACCCGTATAAGATCGCACCATCTAATGAATCAAAATAACGAATATAAAATATACACAAATCAATAATTATTTCAGGATTAAGAGGATAAACACTATTCATAATAATTTTGGGGTGTGAATTAATTTATATAGCCTGTACTTAGTACTAAATTAATTACTCAAAATGTCTTGTTCAATACACACAAAGTGTACTGGCATAGAGAGTCGGAACAATAGACGACGCTATTATCTGTTCCCCGTAACCAAGACTAGCCTACTAAAACTCTGTGCTACAGTCGTACCGATGGTATGCCCATTTTCATCTAAACTGTGAACATAACATTTATATTCTGCAAAAACCTAAAATCTGGTCTTCTGTGTGTAAGCCGTACTCTACACACCAGATTAAATACTATACAGAATATCGGACATCCATGCATAACAAATAAATAATATACATACATTACTTATAAAGATTCTCATAAAATAAAAAACTAATTTTATTAAAAATAAAATTAAATACTAAAAACATGGTTTTCAGTATACTAATCCTAACATAACAATTATCTGGAATTATCCCTAAATGAGATTTGTACTGACGATACTACAATTAACCTGTCCGATGGAGAGAAAGGCCTTACTGCCAGCACACATGATTTAATTACATTGGCTACAAACTGATGATGGAGACCATAGAATTCATCTGTGAATAAATTTTTTCTCTCACTTAGATTTTTAAAATATTTTTGAGAATTATGAAAATTTATTTAATTAAAATAAATTTACTAATTTCAAAAATTACACCATCTGAAAGATTCCAAAACTTCTTTTCATGAACACGATTCCAAAGATTTCGATTTGTCAAATCTTCTTTTTGTGTTTTAATGGGTAACAAATAAAATTCGATGAATACACAGTTTTTTCATTAACTTTTCAGCTAAGGTAGTGATTAGAGGTATTCAATTATTTTATTTTAGTTATAAATTTTTCGAAAATAATAATTTATTTAGATTAAATATTTTTTTATTTAAATAATTCAAAATCTAAAATTAATTTCTACATTTTTCTAAGATATCCGAATTAATAAAAAATTATCTTAAACGTGATATTTTGTAAAAAATAAAATATCTAAAATTTTTCTATTTAATTAAAAAAACTTATTATTTTTCTTTACAAAATATTTAATTAAAACTAAAATTTTCAAATTAATTAAATTAAAAGAAATATATAAAATAGATATACATTATCTACGTAGTTAAAAAGAATATAAATACAATATATATGTATATATATATTCTGATTTTATGATCGAATAGAAACTCTAATGAGTTTCAGGCTCCTATTTTAAAGATAAGCTGTACGAGTTTTAATCGTTTGAAACAGCTGCTTGTCGGTATCCAGATTGCATTAGTATTCTTTGATTTATAGTGGTATACAAATATATTACATTTCGATCAAAACATGTTAGAAAACACGATCAAAACAGTCCTGAACCAGCCACTAGCACAGCCAGCCACTAGCACCGCTAACGCTGCTCAATGTTGCCAAATTCAGGTGGCTTTTGTCGCAACTCCCAAGCTCCGTTTTCAACGCCATTTTTCCAAAAAAATAGCCCTCAAAAAATTTTATTTTTCTATCAAAAAATAAAACCAAAAATAGCTCGAAAAATAACCATAAAAAAGCCTCGAAGATGCTACGCTGCCCCCTTGCGTCGCCGCCTATTTGGGATTTTTTCATGGTGGTTTTGGCTCTATTTTTTTATTATAAAAATAGCACTGATGTCCAGCAACATATTGCTTCAAAGAACACCTTGAAAATAGTCCCGAAAAAGCTTTGAAAATAGCCCCGAAGAGCCTCCGCCGTTGCCACCCATGGCCACCCCCTGTGTTGCTTTTTTCGCCCCTATTTGTGGCTATTTTTGACACTGTTTTAAACCGTTTTTAAGGCTTATTGTATTGCTATTTTATACCTAAAAAATTGCTCAAAACGTATTCAAAAAATATAGCAAAAAATCATAAAAAAATAGCCACCGGGTTGCCGCTAGTGTCGCCACTGGTGGCTATTTTTTCCGGTTTGATTTTGCTATTTTATAAACCCTTTTTGTTGCGGTTTTTAATGTATAAAATTTGCAGAAGAGTCACTGAATTTTTTTTTTCAAAACGGTGCAAAGTTCATCGCGATCCGTGGCCCAAAACACCCAAAACCACCGCCAGTGCCGCCGGTTATTCCTCTTCCTGTTCTTCGTGTTCTTAGATATTCAACTTATTCTTAAATATTTTAAACTAATATTTAAAAACAAATAAAATCTTTTATATCAAAAACCTATGTCTCGTAGGTTCACATTCGATCTAAAAAACTTAAACTATCACGATCAACCATCATGATTAAAAATAATTAAATCATCATCCAAACCATTCAATCGAAAATGAATATAAAGATGATTATAAAATCGGGATTAAAACGCCTGCAAAACAAAATTAGCACAGTTCTAAATCTACTCGGTCCCTCGATAAATAGCAAACAAAAAACAAAACATCTCTGATACCAAATGTTGGAGGTAAAACGGCTCAGATCATTATTTTTATAAACGATTTTTCGATAAAAAAATAGCTGGACGAACTATCACTGAAATGAGCTACAGATAAAACTTTTTAATGTTGAACGATCAAAATAAAATCCGTGCGACCACAGTTAAATTAGATGAATATCTTTTTGGTCGATTTTTCAACTACGAACTTTTGATTCCGAGTTGAAACTCCAGTCAGACTTTTGACTATATTCCCTTATGTAGTTCCTGAACGTAGTGTGGGTTACGATCCTTCGAAAACTTGTACCGGTAGAACCTGGTCAACTTTAGTCTTGAAGACGAGTTATAAATTTGGTTTAGCCTACCCGCATATTTATAGGGCTACAATATGGACTTGCGGAGTATTTATGACAAAGACTTACGGTGTAACCTAGATACCCATCTAGCGATTTCTGCAATTATGCAAACCTCAAAGCAGTATATGTAATTATGAAAATCTTGTAGCGATTTTTGTAATTTTTATAAAACGCTAAATTATAGTTCATACCACTAAAGAACCGTAGCTGCACTTTAAGCCATAATCTCAAGACTATCTTATATTGAGCTCCTGATATTGAATATTTAACTCATCTCTCCACGTTTAAATTCTCGATACCCGCCAATTAAATATAATTATTGACAATTTAATTTAATCGACATTTTAAAATTTCTTAAGTCATCCCGCTTAACTTAGCTGACCGCCGGATAATTAAATCCACTTGTAGGGTTTGGCTCGGTCAAAACTTATAAACTTCCTTAAGGGGGTATCGTTAATCCCGAGAAATCGAGATGTGGATCCTGTCAATAATTAATATTCACCATATAATTAATACCGCTATCCAACTCACCGAGAATATAAACTCACATAAGTTCGCACCATCTAATGACTCAAAACAACAAGTATTAAATATAAGCAAATAATTAATTTATTTTAGGAATAAGAGCATAAACACTCTCATAATAATCTTGCAGTGTGAATTAAATTATATAGTTAGTATAAAATTAATTAACCCAATGTGTCTCGTTCAATACACAAAGTGTACTAGCACAGATAGTTGGAATAATAAACGACGCTATTATCTGTTCTCCGTAACTAAGACATGCTAACTAAAATTCTGAGCTATAGTCGTACTGATGGTATGTTCATTTCCATCTAAACTATGAACAAATACTTCTATTTTGCAAGAGCCTATAATCTGATTTTTTGTGTATAAGCCATACTCTACACACCAGATTAAATACTGTACATAATAAAGAACATCCGTACATTGCTCATTAAGATTCTCATAAAATAAAAACATTAATTTTATTAAAATAAAATTAAACACTACAAATAAATAAATCTATGATTTTCAGTATACAACTCTAACAGCTGTAGCCGAGTGCCGCCTCCTTGTGGTTTTTGCTGCTGTTGCGTTCTTCGCTCTTCAACTTGTTCTTCGTTCTTCAACCTGTTCTTCCTTTTATTTTTATTTTTAAAGAAATTAAAAAAAAACTTGAATCGAATAACATGATATTACAATGAAACCAATGTCTCTTTCAAGTTGACATTCAATCTAAGAATGAAGAACATAAACTTTTACATAAAAACCACCACGATCAACTCTTGTGGTTAAAAATAAATAAATCACCAAATATCCATTCAATCGAACATGAAATAAATAATGATCATAAAATTGGGATTAGATCGCCTACAAAACAAAATTAGCATAGATCTAAAGCAACCCGAACCCTTCAATTTAAACCACATTCATATTCTAAATCGGCTCTGATACCAATTGTTAGAGGTTAATTGCCAAGATCTATTGATTAGAACATGAATAAAGCTTAAGAAAAACTGGACGGGCAAATGCCAAAACTGGCTCCAGATTAAATTTTTTTGATATCAAATTATCAAAATAAAACTCAATATATACTCCCAAAGTTAGATTAGAGTTATAGTGTCACACCCTAAATTTCGAGTCACGTGAAACACTCACAAACCGCCAAAATAGCACACAAACCGCCAAGATAGCCCCCAACCCGAGAATACACTCTCAATATAAAACATACATGCATTTTATATAATCCCTAAACGTCTTACATTACACGGCACCATCGCCGAAAAACATGTTATAGCATACATGTTCAAAACTGGCAAAAAAGAAGACTACAGCTCTTCCACCTCTCCAGCAACCCCGGATCAACCTGCGTGACCGGTACTTGAAAAATATTTTAAATCCCACACCGTGAGCAAAGCACAGCAGAAACTAGACATCACATGCAATATATGCTAAACATGCTAGGAAAATGAGGTGCAGTTTTATATTCTTTTTCAAGCCTTAAACAGTTTGAAAACACGGCTCACACGAGCCCCAAAGATAAGAGAGATATATATATATATATGCAACATATGAACATATATCTGAACCGGCTCACAAGTCCCGACAAGCTAACTCATGCAATCCATGCACTATGCACAAGATACTATGAGCAACACACCCAACACATATCTCTTTAGGACCTCATCTCCGTCCTTCAAAGTCACACGCACTGTCTTTAAGATCACATTCCAACCTTGAAACTATGCATATTATCCTAACAGATATCATGCCACAGTTAAGGAAAAGTAGTAAAAACATAGATAAATGTAACAACTATAGACTCCTGCCCATTACCCTAGTCCTGAACCACTTAAGGCCTGCTAGGTAATGGCAAGTTCTATACGGAGCTACAACCGACTCCCTTTACGGATTTCCACAACCGGTGGAAGAGCTTCAAGTACCACATTTACGGGGATCAACCCGAAAGACCCACTCTGCGCACATAATACAAGGATCTTCTCGAGCTTTCACCAAAGGACTACTGCCCTACCTAGCATTTCTTGGGCTTTCACCAAAGGGCCACCACCCCATCTAACATTTCTCGGGCTTACACCAAAGGACCACCGCCCCATCTAATATTTTTCGGGCTTTCACTGAAGGACCACCTCCCCACCCCATCTAACGCATGCCACCTATGCAACTCAACGCACGCAACCTGTGCAATACACGCAACGCACGCAACCTGTGTAACATGCACCACATGCATCCGCTCCTAAAAGGCCACATATTCATGCCTATAAAACTATGAGTTTTAAAGCATAAATCACGTAACTCGTTTATGTAATCCGTACATATATAAACAGTTATAAATGCATATAACCATATATAACTTCACATCATAGCGCCACCCGCCATATAATCCGACACGACATCACATGCCACGCACCCGCCATCTGTTAACCCGAACGACCCGTCCACACACCGGGACAACCCACCACAAAACTAAGCTTAACCCAGAGGCCAACACCAAAATCATAAAATCCCGGTTCTCATAAAACAACACCCTTTCCCAAAAAGGACCACAAGCCCAAACACGGCCATCACAACCCACGACGACCACATGCGCCCAACACGAACCTGACGGTGAATAAACACCACGCACCTAACCGTGCACTAACACCCTCATCTAACCATGCACGTCATCTAAGGATAGCACTTAAGCAAACACCCGATGCCATTACACGACCCCCGAAATCACAACACGATCAACTGAACCCCAAAACCCAACCACTGCACCACAAACACACAGCCCAGAACTTCAGTCGACTGGACCCAACCCCCAGTCGACTGAAAAATATACTAGAAAACCCCAAAAATGCCAAACACACAGTTTAGTCGACTGACCCCATTGGTTCAGTCGACTGAACCCAAGAAACTATGATAAAGTCGACTGACCCCATGGTCCAGTCGACTGAACTCAAGGAAAAACTAGTTTCGAGCTACGAATTTCAACCTACAAACCTTGTTTTGAAGTCTCGAAACACCCATCCAACACCCTCGGACATACACATACCCAGGCCTAACACCAAGACCACAAAAAAAAACACCCAACACCCGATTTCATCCACCGAAATCGCCAAAAAATAGTTTTTAAACCCCAAAATTCAACTTGATACAAAATCAAATCTACAACAATCTAATCGTTAAAAACACACACGATTACACGTAGCACCCTTATACAGCAGTAGGGTTTAGAATCCTACATCGGTGAGTTAAAAACTCGATGCCTCGATCCACGTGCAAAACCGTGCTTCGCCGAAATAGAATTTCGTTCGGATGAATGCTTAGCCTACCATACCAATAGCAAGGATTCGCTGTTAGATCGTTAAAAATCGAGCCTTGGGCCCCCCGAGAAGTTAGAGAGAAGGCAGAGAAAAAATGAAAAAAACTTAGTGGAGAAGTTTTGAAAATATCTAACTCCATATATTTATAGGCCTCCAAAATATATATTTTTTTAAATTTTTGAAATTCACACCATAACGCCCCACGGCCCCGAAAACTTGTCCCACAAGTATATCTAACCTCGATCATGCATCAAAAGCATATAAAAACATGCTATCACGCAAATACGAAACGCGCGTCGAAAAACGCTGTAAAAGAAAACGGGTCACGGTCTCACATATACCATACGAAATATGGTAGGATTGATTTTGGTTGCTGCAATAACTTTTAGACTAGAAGCTTTCACAGTTGTAAATTTCAAGTTGAAGCTCTAAATCCTAGCCTTCTACTATATTCCCGTATACTAGAACACGTTAGTAATGTGGGTTACAATCCTTGTGTTCTTGAAAACCCTCTCTAGCCACATAAGGATTACGTAAAAACCCTAATTGTGGAGACAATCAATGTGGGGTAAGGTTTACATAACTGCATATATATAGGGTTTACATAACTTAGGTTTCTAATGTAATTGTGAAAGCTCATTTCAACTCATAAGCAATTTGATAAAAACATTAATTATAATTAATTCTACTAAAAATTATAATTGCACGCCCAGCCATATTCTCAAAACAAAATATTTGAACTCTTGTTATTAAATATTTATTAATTCTATCAACGTTAAGATTCATGATACCTATCGATTAAATTAAATTACTGATAATTATATTTAATCAGCTTCTTAAATAAATTTTTTAAGACATTTCAATTAACTTATTTGACTGTCGAATAATTAAATCCATATGTAGGATTTGGTTCGGTCAAAACTTATAAGTTTTCTTAAGGCGGTATTGTCAATTCTGATCTTTCGGGATGTGAATTTCGTTAATAATTAATATTCACCATATTATTTATATCGTCATCTAACTCACCGGGATTATAGACCCGTAAAAGATTACACCATTTAATGAATCAAAATAATAAATATTAAATATTCATAAATAGTTAATTATTCTAGAATTAAGAGTATTAGCACTCATAATAATAATAGATTGTGAATTAATTTACATAATCAGTATAAAATTAATTACCTTAACGTAGTCGTGTATAATACACACGAAGTGTACTGACACAGCGAGTCCAAACAATAGTCAACGCTATTTTCTCTTCCCCGTAATCAAAACAGGTCTACTAAAATTCTGCGCTATAATTGTACTGATAGTGTGTCCAATTCCATCTAAGTTATGAATCGAAAACTTATATTCTGCAAGAATTGATAATCTGGTCTTCAGTGTGTAAGCCAAACTCTACACACCAGATTAAATACTGTGCAGAATAAAAGACACCCATGCATTAACATTAAATAAATAATAAAACTGCATACATAGCTCATTAAGATTCTCATAATATAAAAAAATAATTTTATTAATGAATAAAATTAAATACAAAAAATAATAAAAGACATGATTTTTAAATACAACAATGATATTATTCAGCTAAAATCTTTCCAACTCCTCATCATTCATCTCTTGACAATGCATCAACCTACAAGGCTATAATTTGTAATTAGGTCCCTAGCCTATTCTAATTAATTACCAAACAAGTTCCTAAAAATTACACATCAAGTCCTTCCTCATGCCTATAAATAGAAGGCAATTTCCACCATTTTCTCTACATGAAATTCGGCCAAGAGGGTTCCTAGGGAGAGAAAGAATGAGTCTTAGAGAAGAAGAAGAAGAAAAAAGAAGAAAACAAAGAAGGTTGATCCTAGAAGGCTAAAGCTTAAGTCCTAACTTCTTTAGATCAAGAATTCGAGGTAGGCATTCCTAAAATTATCTTTAATCTTTTATTCTAAACCCTATCTACAACTTTTAATGAGATTTAAATACTCAAGAACAAGATTAGAAATAAGGAGGTTAAAAAAGAATCGAATATGAGATAGCTTAGTTGTTGTGGTTGGAATGACGCCTTGTGTTTCATTTTCTTTTCTATGAGTTAAACAAGTATGCTATGATGATGTTTAGACCTCTGGACTATACTAGTTTTTGATGTTAAACAATATATATGGACCCATAATACAAGTTAAACAAGAGAAGAAACAAGTTTATCAAAGAAAAACCAAGAAATGGCTCCTATCTTCAGCTTACACGAATTTTTCGAGGGACCAAACTGTGCCTTCTTCAAAACCCATTTTTACTGGAGTTTCATGAAGTCATTATTAGCATGTGTGATTTTTGGTAGAGTCCAAAATGATGTCTAAGTGCCCCAAACATAATTGTTACTCTTTCATGCCAAAGAAGCAGAAAAATAGCTCACTTTTTCAATTTTTAGAAAATTGCAAAAATATCCCCTCATGTCAAATTTTATGTCTAGAGTTGAATTTTTGAGTTATCTTTCATTTAAAATGTATTTGAAGTAATTTAACTGGACATTTTTTGTCATGCCCCGAACCCCCGGGGACTCGTGAACAAATCCCAAACCGAGTCGTATAAGAAATTATCCATTTAGATATTTGTTTCATTAGTGAGTTGAACTCAAAATGTATTTAAAAGAAATAAAGGTTTTCAACAAATAACCATATCCTCATGCGTATAAAATTATAATCACATGCTTTGGGTTTCCAAGTGTCCATTACAACAACAATATTATTATAGTAGTCCATTTTTGCTTATATACAAAAATGATATGGAACACGAAAGGGACACTAAAACTTTCTTCAAGTCTTTTATCAAAATTCATTCCTTGTCCTGGTATCGCCGTCGGTCCTCCAAACCTGAAATGTTTTGGTAAATATACGTGAGCCGAAACTCATAGGATATAGATTAACTCAAATGTAATGCATGATTTGTAACGTGTAAGGGGTGCAACCAAAGTAAAATGCAAATTTACACCAATTCACTATTTTTTTACACGCACACACCCACACACGCCTATTTGTTTCCATCTGTCCTTCCATTTTATCCATATTGTCATTCCATTATCCGATTTTTCACAAAGAATCACATCTCACTTTCATTGTCTGGTTTATCACCAAAAATCGTATCACAATTAATTTATCACAGTTAATGAACCGATATCAAGTGCAACTTATAGAAATTCCTCCCTATTATCCCAATAGGCTATGCGAAGCCATTGGGTAAATAGTTTTATAACTCACCACGATACAACACCACATTTCGGAGGCTAACCCGTGGGCATGTGGTCCCCATCTTGCGCAAGTTTTTTTGGTTTTTCTCCGTGGACCCGCCAGGCCAACTTAATCCACATTAATCCTTACGGTTCATTATTTGTTCATTTTTCACAAAAATCTGAGAGTCCAACCCACAACTGATTCATCTCCCGAAATATTTTCTCATAATACCTCTTTTCAATTTTTACATTTCAACTTCCCATTTTATTTCCAATCAAGTCTTTTTTTAACATTCCATCATTTCTTTCAATTCAAATGTCATCATAAATTTAAACACATAATTTCTCATAATCACATTCTATTTATCAATTTCATGAAATGCCAACGCGTAATTAACTCACACATGAACATGCCATTTGAAACAAACAGAATGCACCAATCATATGCATATACATGTATATACAAGTTAAAATTCATATTTTTTTCTTAAAGCTTCAAAATCTTAAAGATAACCATATCACGACATAGCCTATAATTACCCGTAAGCATGCTCGTTCTTAAAATCTTAGTAATATGTCGAAAACTCGTCTTTATCACAAACACAACCAAATGACACGATACTTACATCACAGCCCAAGTGTAGTAGAGTAGGTATATTTATAGTCCAAGGGATAGGAAATTCGATGAAAAGGTTCAACATTGATAAAAATATATTTTTTCAAAGCATTTGGTCAAAATCGAGTAAAAAATGGTTAAGAAAATTTGACACACTCTCACTATTTTAATCATAATCTTTTTTTCAGAAAATTATTTTCTTGTGAGAGTAGTCTTGTTTGAAAGAGGACTTCTGGGGCTTCGATTTTAGTACAACAACGACCCTATTCGAAGTTCGGATGAGGGAGATATGATAAAAAAAAATTGGCCATGCGCAGTCAGTCCGCTCGAGCGGACGTTGGGCGCTCGAGCGCCCAACTCTCTGCCAGTTGAGTGCTCGAGCGGACAGAGCTCCGCCCGAGCATGCTGTCGCCCGAGAAAAGCCTAGATTTTTTAACTTCAAAACCCTTAATCCTGTTAGGGTTGGTATACCGAAAATTATATTTTTAGTATTTAATTTTATTTTTAATAAAATTTGTTTTCTATTTTATGAGAATCTTTATGAACAATGTATGCATATCATTTCTTTGTTATGCATGAATGTCCAGTAATCTGTATAGTATTTAATCTGGTGTGTAGAGTATGGCTTAGACACAGAAGATCAGATTTTAGATTTTTACAGAATATAAGTTTTATCTTCACGTTTAGATGGAAATGTACATACCATCGATACGACTATAGTACAGAGTTTTAGTAGGCCTGCCTTGGTTACGGGGAACAGATAATAGCGTCGTCTATTGTTCTGACTCTCTGTACCAATACACTTTGTGTGTATTGAACGGGACATTTGGAGTAATTAATTTAGTACTGATTACTGACTATATAAATTAATTTACACCCCAAGGTTATTATGAATAGTGCTTATCCTCTTAATCCTGAAATAATTATTGATTTGCATATATTTAATATTCGTTATTTTGATTCATTAGAGGGTACGAGGTCTATATTCCCGGTGAGTTGGATAGCAGTATTATTTATATAAAAAATATTAATTATTAACGGAATTCACGTCCCGAAAGATTGAAATTGACGATACCCCCTTAAGGATACTTATAAGTTTTGACTGAGCTAAACCCTGCAGGTGAATTTAATTATCCGGCGGTCAAATAAGTTAAGAGGAAGGGCTTAAGGAATATGAAGATGCCGATTAAATTAAATTATCAGTAATTAAATTTAATTGACGGGTATTGAGAATCTTAGCGTGGGGAGAAATGATAAGCATTTAATCGTAAAAACTCAATGCAAGAAGGTCTTGAGATTATGGGTCAGAGTACAATTATAGTTCTTTAGTAGTGTGAACTGTAATTCAGCGTTTTATGAAAATTGCAGAAACTGTTGTGACTTTCCATAATTGCAGAAATCGCCCGTAGGTATTTGTGTTCCACTAGAAGACTTACTCATAATTACTCTCCAAGTACCTACTGTAGTCTTATATATATACGGGTAGGCTGAACCAGTTTAGATAATTTTCATATCATTTTTGATATATTATTTTTGTCTTTCAAGAGTTAAAAGTATATCGGAGTTCTGCCGGTATAAGTTATTTGAAGATCGTAGCCCACACTACGTTCGAGGATCGCGTAAGAGAATATAGTAGACGATCTGACTGGAGGTTCAACTCGAAATCAAGTTGTAATTGAAGATTAGATCTACAAGTGGTATTTGTCTAAATTAACTTTGGTTGCACGGGTTTATTTTTGATCGTTCGACGTAAAATTTTTTATCTGGAGCCTGTTTCGGCGTTTGCCTGTCCAGTTAATTTTTTATCGAAAACCGTTTTACAAAAACAATGATCTTGGTAGTATTGCCTCCAACAAATTGATATCAGTGCCGTTTTGTTTTTTGTTTACAGTTTATCGTAGCCGGGTAGATTTAGAACTGTGCTAACTTTGTTTTGCAGGTGTTCTAATTTTGATTTTATGATTATCTATTTTTTTTTCATGTTTGATTGAATGGTTTGAATGGATGATGATTTAATTAATTTTTAATCACGGGAGTTGACCGTGTTAGATTAATTAATTTTTAGATCGAATGTGAGCTTACGGAATATAGATTTCGATGTAATATTATTTTATGTTCTTGAAGTTTTTTTTTCTAATTTATTAGAAAGAAAAAAAAAACAGGTACGGGGTGGTTGGCGGCGGTAACCGGAGGGGGTTGACGGTTTTAGCGGCGGAATTTTTTTTATTGCTCTAATTTTTTTTTTGGATAATAAAATTAAATAGAAAAAGATGAGAAGAAGGAAAGCCGCCGGCACAAATCCAAAACAGCCGGTTTGGTAGCGCCAAACGCAGCAGCCAAAAGCGCAACAGGCGCTGCAGCAGTGTAATTCCCAAGGCTGTTTTCTTCCCAATTGAGTAGCGCCTTGCCAGGCGCCTGGTTTCCACCAATCAACAAACGGTAGAGTGATTTCCAGCAAATCCCAGAAGGCTATTTCGGCGCGGTGGAGGTTTTGATTAAAAAGCACCAAACAGCCAGGCCTTGGGCAGCGTTCCAGGCACTCAACAGTGTGATGCAAACTCCCAGGCGCCCAATCCGTGAAGCTTATCCTTCCAGTGGCTTGCAAATAGTGTCAAGCAAGCACGGTAACAGTGTCGGCGCAATTGTTTTTCCACTGGAAGCAGGTTCGGTTTCCAAGTTTCCAAAAAGAAAACGCTGTGGCGGTCCAGTGAAGCGGCAATCCCAAGCTAACACGGCGCAATTTTTTTTTTTTTTGATGAATAAGGTGTGAGCAAGCAAAATTCCAGGCTTTTCGGGTTGACTTGATTCTTGCTAAGAATAAAATCAAATAATCTTGATTCTATCGGAATACAAGAAGCTACAGGAAATTAAAACTCTTTAGAGTTTCGATTGGATCATAAAATTAAACTCTGCGAAAAGACAATTGGATCATAAAATTAAATACTTTTAATTACTACCTTAGCTGAAAAACTGAAGAAAAAACTGTGCATTTATTAAATTTTATTTGTTACGCATTTAAACACGAAAAGATAGTTTAATAAGTCAGAATTTTTGGAATCGTGCATATAAAAATATGTTTGATTATTTCAGATCGTGCAATTTTTGAAATTAATAAATTTATTTTAACTAAACAGATCTTTATAACCCTAAAAAATATTTTAAAAATCTAAGTGAGAGAAAAAATTTATTCACAGATAAATTTTATGATTTCTATCACCAGTTTATAGACGATGTAATTAAACTCTACATGCCGGCATTAAGGCCTTTCTCCACGACGGACAGATTAATTGCGGTATTGCCAGTATAAACCTCCTTTAGGGATAATTCTAGATAATTGTTAATGTGGATCACTTCTCTAACTGAAGGGTTCAGCGAATCGATTGATTTGGGATTAAGTAATTGCTAATACTTAGCTATATACAATAGTATCCTTTCTAACTGAGTCACTACTATTATATACTGGACAGATGTTATGTTAGCTATTTAATTTTACTTGACAGGATCAGTTGCCTAGATAGTAAAATTAAAAGGAATTGGCCTGTCTGGTGTTATAAAAGGTGGTAGTGTTAGGATTGATTTGCTAAAAATCATATTTTTAGTGTTTAATTTTTTTTTAAATTAATTTTTTATTTTATGAGAATCTTTATGAGTAATGTATGCGTATCATTTTTTTGATATGCATAGATGTCCGATATTCTATATAGTATTTAATTTGATGTATATAGTACGGCTTACACACAAAAGATTAGATTTTAGATTGTTGCAGAATATAAGTTTTATGTTCACAGTTTAGATGGAAGTGGACATACCATCGGTATAACTGTGACACAAAGTTTTAGTAGGCCTGTCTTGGTTACGAAGAACAGATAATAGCGTCGTCTATTGTTTTGACTCTCTATTCCAGTACACTTTGTATTGAATGGGACATTTGGGGTAATTAATTTAGTACTGATTACTAACTATATAAATTAATTCACACCCCAAGGTTATTATGAATTGTACTTATCTTCTTAATCTTGAAATAATTATTGATTTGCATATAGTTAATATTCATTGTTTTGATTCATTAGAGAGTGCGATCTTATATGGGTCTATATTGCCGGTGAGTTGGATAGCGGTATTATTTATATGGCAAATATTAATTATTGACAGAATTCATGTCCTGAAAGATCGGGATTGACGATACCCTCTTAAGGATGCTTATAAGTTTTGACCAGACCAAACCCTGCAGGTGGATTTAATTATCTGGTGGTCAAATAAGTTAAGTGGAAGGGATTAAGAAAAATATCAAGATGTCGATTAAATTAAATTATCAGTAATTAAATTTAATTGGAGGGTATCGGAAATCTTAACGTGGGGTAAAATGGTAAGCTTTTAATAACAGGAGCTCAATGAATGAAGGTCTTGAGATTATAGATCAAAGTGCAATTATAATTATTTAGCGGTGTGAAATGTAATTCAGTATTTTATGAAAATTGCAGAAATCGCTGCTGGTTTTTTATAATTGCAGATACCGCTATGTGTCTTTCTTTAATTACAGAAATCGCTGGTTGGTGTTTGTGTTCCACTGAAAGTCTTACTCATAATTACTCCACAGGTCCTTACTGTAACCCTATATAAACGCGGGTAGGCTGAACCAAATAAATTTGATAGTTCATATATCATTATCATTATTGAGATATTATTTTTGTCTTTCAAAAACTTAAATATATTGGGGTTCTGTCGGTACGAGTTCTCGGAGGATCGTAGCCCACACTACGTTCGAGGATCCCGTCAATGAATACAATAGAAGATCTGACTAGAGATTCAACTCGGAATCAAGTCGTAGTTGAATATTAAGTCAACAAGAGGTATTCATCTAAATTAACTTCGGTTGCACGGATTTTATTTTGATTATTTTTCGTCAAAATTTTTATCTGGAGCCCGTTTTAACGTTTGTCTGTCTAGTTAATTTTTTACCGAAAATCGTTTTACAAAAATAATAATCTTGGTAATATTGCCTTCAACAAATTGGTATCAGAGTTGTTTGGTTTTTGTTTACGGTTATCGGGACCGGATAAATTTAGAACTGTTGCTAACTTTATTTTGTAGGCGTTCTAATCCCAATTTTATGATCATCTATTATTTTCATTTTTGATTGAATATGTGGATGATGATTTAATTAATTTTTTAATCACGGTGGTTGACCGTGATAGATTAATTGATTGTGAATTTTACGGAGCCATATGGTCAATGTAAATATTGTTGTTTTTTAGTTTCCAATTTTTTTTATCTTATGTTATCAAAATAAAATAAAATAAAAAAGAGCGATGACGAAAAACGGTATGCTGATAAGTGAAAAACATGAGTTTTGGGAACCATGAAAACCAGCGGCACAAATCAAAACAGTTTTTTTTTCTTCAAAAGCCTTGCCAAACACAGCCTTGGGCTGCGGCAGTGCTTCTTCTCCAGCAGAAGCAATTCCCAGGCGCAAAATACCAAGCGGCAAAGGGGTTTTCCAAAAGCTGCCCACTGTTTCGGTAAATCCCAGTAATTGGCGAAAATTCCAAACAACGGTTTTGATCTTTCCAAGCTTCAGTAAACAGCGTCGGTTTCAGGCGCTAAACACAGGCGTCGGTTTATTCCCAAAGATGATGCGGCGCCGTGTGTTTTAAATCTCAAGCTAGCACCGAAAAGTCCCAAGCTGTTTTCAAACACAGCGGAAAAGTCCCAAAACAGCCGGTTTTGATTGCCAAAACAGTGGTGCAATCCAAATAAGCGCGCAACAGTGCTGCGGCACAAGCTGTTTTGGCCATAAGCTGAAGCAGCACAAAAGCAGCAAGCGGGGTTTCCAATAAGCGCCAACTGGAGCGGCGCTATTTTCGGTTTCATCCAAACAGCCGAAAAATGCCAAAAGCAGTTCCCTATGTCAGCACCTAAACAGTCGGCCAATGGCAAGCAAACACCTGAAGCTTCAGCAGTTTCAAAAAGGTGTCCCAATTCCAATATTATTGCAAAATAGTGGAGCGATTGATTCCAAACAATTTCGGTGCAAACTCAAGCCGCGGCAATTGCGGCTGTTTTTAAGCTTTTGGTGCTAATCCAAACACTGTTGCGGTTTCCAAGCATAACAAAGACTCTTTGAAGGAATTCTAATGGAATCGAAAAAATTGAAAATTTATCTTAATAGGATATTGAAACTCTTAAGAGTTTTAAATTGATTATAAAATTGGAATAATTTTTATTTATCTTGTATTTAATTTAATTTTATATTTTAATTGCGTAAATGATAAATCGAATATTCGAATTAATTAAATTAACAGGATAAATAAAATCAATAATTAAATATTTTGTAATAAAAAATAAAATAATTTTTTTAATTAATTAATTTTAATTAAATAAAAAAAATTTGATATTTTATTTTTTACAAAATATTACGTTTAAATATAATTTTTTTAATCGAATATCTTAGAAAAATGTGAGAATTAATTTCGAATTAATTAAATAAAAAAATATTTAATCAAAATAAAATATTATTTTTTGAAAAATATGAAATGAAAATTAAAATAAATAAATATTTTTAATCACGACCTTTGCTGAAAAATTGAAAAAAAAAACTGTGCATTTATTAAATTTTATTTGTTACGCATTTAAACACGAAAAGATGGTTTGATAAATCAGAATATTT
>JAOTRH010139759.1:0-13848 GCA_034768845.1 Heliamphora exappendiculata | reverse complement strand
ACACCTCATCAAAAAGTTTTAACATTTTGATTAAATACTTAAATACTCAACTAAAAAATATAAACAAAATAGTTCAAATATTTGAATACTCAACGGACTGATTCAATTTTGAATTCATTCATATAATTCATTAGTCTAGTATTTGTGGATTTAACATTAATTTTACCAATGACAACTGCCACGGTAAAAAGAGCTTTTTAACAATAAAACTTTAAAAAAAATTAATTATGTAACTTAACAAAAAATAAATGGATGATTGATTGTTTGGTAAGATACATTGAAAAAAAATGAATTTGATAATATTGACCATGCAATTCTTATGCAATAGTTTTAAAATATGAGTAGTAGTATGTTTGGTTTTTTATATTTTCTTTGAAGGAAAATAAATTTGATAGTGTGCTAGCAACGACTGAAAAGTCTTTACAATTAAAATTGAATCTCAAACTAATTTAATAACAAGCGATTGTATTAGCGGATCTTTTCCGCATCAACAAAGAGGATTTCACGTCACTAAGCTTAAGAAAACTAACAATCACTTGTCCTAAAGTCATTTTAAACATAGTATTAGTATAAAATTAATTTTAAATAGTGAATAATCTTCTTAATATTTAGAATAATAACGTATTAAAAATTAATATTTATTAGTCTCACTCTTAATTTCAACTATAATTAACAATACATATATATCAAAATTAAAATGTATTAAATTAACTATATTTTTTCCAACTACATATTAAAAATATATTTTTTATACTTTCATTTTTGGTATTTTTTTAATGAGAGGAAAAAATTGAATTTCAAATTGAAAGAGAAAAATTATATTTAAAATAAAAAAATATGAGAGTTAGTTAGTAAGAGAGGAAAAAAAAATAAAAAGCAAAAGAGATAAAAAGTGTAAACAAATTTTAGTCTTTGGATGTGCCACATAATCAAATTTTATACTAAGAGTGTTATATTTTGTAATATAAATTGAAAAATAAAAATAATTTGTAATATCAATTGAAAAATAAAAAATAAAAAATAGAGATTGAGTAATCAAATAAGAAAGTGTCACTAGCTTCAGACCATATTCTATAATACGAATGAAAAAAATTGAAAAAAAAATAATATATTTATGGTTTTTGATATTTAATAAGGGTGTTTGTCAAAATTACTGTTAGTAATTTTTAATTTTTTAATATTAATTTTAGTTATAAATTATAAATTTTTTTAAACATTTATAATTCTACTATAATTTATTATTATTTTTTCTTATATTTTCGTTACAAATTATATTTTTTAATTAAATACTTATAATTTTTACTAAAAATTATAATTTATAAATTACTAATATCAATAATATTAAACATGACTAATATTTTATAAGCAAATTATTTATAAAACAAAAAAAATCCAAAAAATAACTACTCGTAACCTCATCTTAATTATTGAGATGTCGTATCTCATTCTACTAACTCCCCAATAGAGTTCTTATGCATAAGCACCTCTCCAGTAATTATTTAAAATTTTATGTGATAAGTTTATATAATACTTTTATTTAATAAGTGATGATAAATTTTTTAGTAAGAATATAATTATTCATTTTTTTAAGTGGTTAAAAGATACAAAATGACTCACATTATATAGGTTGTAATTATTTATTCACTAAAAATACTACATAACATCACCTACATAATATTTTAAAAATATTTAATAAAATTTCCCACCTCTCATGGTCGTGCCATATGCTTATACATTATTCACACTAGCAATTCATGTACAAGTATTTATTTAACAATTTAAAATTTTAAAAATTAAATAGTAGAATAGTTTAATCTCTAAATTGTAATTAGTTACAATTTTAAAATTAAGTAATAAAAAAAAATTGATAAATATTTTAAATAAAACAGAAAGTTCATGCAACCCTAAATTTAAAATAATACCAAGTAAAGGTACTATTTGGTAACAAAAAAATTCATATAACTTCGTTTTAAAATGAACAACAAATAAATACTTTCACTTTATATATTAGTATATATTAGCACAAGTATTAAAACTTGTTGGGTAATTAAGAACATGCCATTTGTCCGGCATAATAATAAAGATAATTTTGGTTTTAGTCCTATTATAACTAATAATACAACGATTAGTCCCGCCTAGTATATGTATTAATAGATTTAGCCGCATTAAATTTTTTATTGTCAAATTATCCTTAATAAATGCATTTCTTATTTTTTGGGCTGATTTCAATTTCTACACCTGTTTCTCAAAAAGGCAATAGAAATCTATCTCAAATGATCAATGAAAGTCTAAAATCTCACAGAAATCTTAATGCTTCCATGTCATTATTTCAAAACTCTCTTAAATTTAAAATAGCGATAAAAATATTATTTATAATATTTAGTAAAAATTGATAATTTTCACACAATATTATAAATTAATAAATTTATTATTAACTGAATTAATTCTAGAAGAGTAAGACAATTAATAATATTTATATTTATAACATTATGCATAGGGTAACTGATAATTTTATTAGTAATTCTATGCTGAGTAATAAACAATGTATTTCGGTGGTCTAAAAATAATAATAAAATCTCTTAATGGATTATTGTCATACAGAAAAGCTATCAAAATAGAAACAATATTTTGTTATCGCATTGATGGAATAATAATTGTGTTGGTCAAAAAAATCTAAAGCAAATAAGTAGGAAATAAAAATAAAAATAAAGTTACCTTACCTATAAATCTTTGATGAGGAGCAAACCATTATTTTTTTATACCATGGAACTTAAACTAGTAAACAAATCTGGTGGGACTAATCTTTAGTAGATCTCGAAATAGAACTAATCTTTAATTAATTTATTAACTATTATTAACTGTATCACTCTTTTAGTTGTAATTCAGTTAACGATAAATTTATTAATTTATAATATTATGTGAAAATTATATTTTTTACTAAATATTATAAATAATATTTTTATCATAATTTCATATTTAAGAGAGTTTTCAAATGATTGATGACGACTGGAAATTATGCGAAATTTTAGAGTTTGATTGACGATCTGGAATAAATTTTTACCATTATTTAGAGAAATAGTTGTGAAGATTAAAATAGGTTCTAAGTAACAAAAAAAAATGTAATAATTAAAGACAATTTTAAAAAAACTAATAAAACTAAATTTATTAAAATATATTAGACATAACTAATCTTTATATTGTTAGCCATAATAATAATACTAAAATGTCAAAATTGCACTTAAATTAATTAGTCACTGACTTTCTGTTTGGAGTTCCTAATTAGGATCTAGTAATTTTGCCATTTGCCCTAATCTTTCGAGTTCGGGAAAAAAATTATTAAATAAATATTATTTAATAACTTAATTATAAATATTAAATTAATTTAAATTTTATATAAATAACAAATTCAACGAATTTTACATATTAAACAGATCCAATAATAAAAATTTATTCACGAATTAAACCAAACCGTTCCCGCTGGGGCTTGCATGAAGTTATGACATACATGTAATTTGCTTTAAAAGTACAACCAAATCTGCACAAAAAGGGAGGATCTTGTGACAATTGGAAGCGACGAGAGATATATGGAATCCAACGGCCCAATTTCTCATTCACGTGCGTTGTACCAAAACTCCCTAACACCTTTCAAAAAACTAAAAACTACACTACTGAAACCAAGTACTCTTCTTCACAAAAGGACCTACCTATATGCTGTTTTCAGTGTTGATGGTGGCCCAAGCTAAGAGGAGATTGGGCCAATGTTGTCTATGTTACCTATAGTAATTATTATGTAGTTTTGGAATATAGTGTTATTTTTTATTTTTGAAATTAATAATTTATAAATTATAGTTTATAGTAAAAGTTGCGAGTATTTAAAAAAAATTATTACTTGTAACTGAATTAGAAAAAAAATAATTATAATTTATAGTAAAAGTTATAGGCGTTTAAAAAAGATTGTAACTTTATAACTACAAAATTAGTATATTAGGAAACTAAAAGTTACGGGTAATAATTTTGCCAAACAGCCTAATTATTGGTTATTGTTTGCGTAGTCATTACAAGAAAAAATGTTTATGGTGATAAAAATTTATGTAACAAGCAAAAAATTGTCACTAAAAGTAAGCATTTTGTGATAAAAATATGAGTTATTACTAAAAAATTCAAATTATGATTTACTATGATAATTTCTTATTTATCACATAATTTTTGTCACTAAACATGTGACGGAAAAATAGATTTGGGTTTAGGTCGTTTTTGGAATTATTGTTTAGAGATAAGTCACAACTTAAAATTAATGTCCCATTAAATTTCATCTCTTGTTATTATACTAAAATTACTCCTAATACACTATCCATACTCTATGAATCTAGATTTTTCAACAAAAAAAAATATTGTCATTTGAAAATAATTGATATAAATGAAATTTCCAAAAAAATCGAACCAATAGTGTTCAGAATTTTCGTTGTGATATTCTCTCTACAAATGATCATAAATTCTTCACGATTTAGGGTTAAAGATTCTTCGACGATTGTGTATGACTCTAGTGTAGTTGAAGATGAGACGATGATTGAAACCTCTTCATTTTTATATTTATAGAAGCAAACAAAACTGAAATGGTGAATTTTATAAAGTAAGCATGTTTAAATTCAAAATGGGTTAAAGTCCTTTGCATTTTGTTTTTTGTTTTTAATTAAAAAGTTAAACAAAGGCTTATTGCATGTAGGGTGTGCTTTGAATTTAAACTATTTTACTTTATAACACGTTCCAGACCTGCTTAAATTGATTAATGGGCAAATAGAGCCTATGATTTTAACTCATTTTGCTATTTATTGAGTACATTATTCGAATTGTCAGTTTTAGAATTTTTCTATATGAAGAAGGGATATGTAGCCCTCTAGGATTTTGATGTGCAAGAATGAAGGATATAGTGAAGGATATAGCCAATTCTTTTATATATTCTATTAAACAATGTCATATAATATTAATTTAGAAGACATTTTTTTATATGTTCTGGTGATCAATAATTCATCTTTGATCATGATGTGAATATATACTTATTCTTCAAAAGAAAAAAAAAACAAAGAAGAGAAAAACTAATGAACTTTTTAAACATACCCAATGGTATAAATCAAAAATTAGTTTTTAAATTAAAAGTCAGCCAAAAAGGGCAAAAAAAAAAAGAAAAAGAAAAGGGTGAACCAAATATACTGTGATGGTGCTCTCCTTAAACTTTCTCATATTCCTATAAAAGCATCATGATTAAAAAGGCAGTGTGGTGGGTGAAAGCAAAAGAAGATCCTCACCAGCGATTCTGCACAAAAGTCTTGCAGCTGGGTTGCTTGGATATTCTCACTTATACCTTTTTTTGACTTCAGTTTTTGTGCCTGGTTCTCTATCCCATCCATCCATATGCTTATTTGCTTTTTCTATTACTTTTTTTTTAAATTTTACTGACAATTTCACCAGATTATCGGCCCGTTTGGTTATTTTACCTTCTTTTTTTTTTACTAAAAATATAAAAAAACTCAATATATATATAATTTGTTTGGTAATAAAGTAAAAAAATTAAAGTTAAATCAAAACACTAACTATTAACTCTTAAAATATTCTATTCAAATTTCAGCTACTTTTAAAATATAATAATATTTTTTATTCATAATTTATTTACTCTCACTACCAACTGCATATAATTGTTAGTATCAAATATATAGAAGGATAAAATTATGTAATTTGAACAAAAAATAAAAAATTTTAGTTTTTAACTCAAACGACTAATTTTAAAAAAACTAACTTAAAAGTTAAATTACCAAATAATCTATTTTGAGCCAAATTTTAACTTTTTAACCAAAAATACAAAATGATAAAAAAATTTAACTTTTAAACTAGTTGCCAATCCAGGTCTATATGTATAACAAGATAAAATTTAATATAATGGCAACGTTTGACAATTGACTTTAAGGAGGTGCTTGGCAAAATTTTCAGTTATAATTTTTAATTTTTTACTATTAATTTTACCTGTAAATTATAGTCTATTCCAAATACCTACAACTTTCGCTTCAAATTACAATTATTTTTTCTTTTATTTCAGTTACAAATTACAATATTTACCAAACACTCATAACTTTTAGGAATGCAAAGTACTACCTAAGTCGAGTTTTTTTTGCTTTTTTGCTTAAAATCTAAAAATTAAAAAGTCTCGTTTAGCAATTTAAAGGCTTTTAGCCTTTTAAATTTTTTTGCTTTTTTACATAAATTTTTTATATTTTTTAGAAATATTATAACTTTTATTATACACATATATTTTTTATAAAAATTATATTTTTAAAATTTGCTTGTAAAAATCTACCAAACAAGATTTTTATTGAATATAAATTACCTAAAAACTAATTTTAAAAAATTATAATAATTTTAAACTAAGTTTTTTACTTTTTGGCTTAAAGCCACTTCAAGCAAACTTTTTTGCTTTATTGTATTTTGCTTAAAATTTCTCATACGGTTCACCAAATAAGCTTATTGCTTATTTAGTTTAAATAGACTAAGTAAAAATATCTGACTTAAAACTAAGTTGCCAAACAAGACAATATTTGTACAAATATAAAAATTTTAATTCTTGAAAATGAGACAATTTTAATATTTTTTTGTTATTTTTTCTCACTTATATTTTTCCATGTAAAAAAAGTAAAATTTTAGCTCGATATTACTTTTTATTGTACTAATTCAATAATAAAATAATTTATCCTTTACTTTTATTATCTTTTTATTTATTTATTTAATCCCCATAAATTAACAAATTGACAAAATCATATTTTTTTATTGTGTACCTTAAAATTATTGAATTAATTAATTATAAAACTATTGATATTACTTTATATTTTACTCTTAAATTACTAAGATTTTATAATTAAGTGTCTTTATATATGTAACTTCTGGGTAATAAATAATGGATAAAAAGTGTATAAATATCGGTGTAAAAAAATTCCGAGAAAATGACCCGAAAAGGTAAAAAAATTTAATCAAAAGATAATTTTTTTTTACTAAAGCACGAACATAAACAACATAAGATTTAATTTATCAACTTTTATCTCTTCTAAATTTTTTATTGTTTAATTAAATTTTTGTACTTTTTGAATGCACTCATCAAGACAAGTTAAAAATAAAAAATTTAAAAAATTTATAAAAATAACAAATAAAATAAATAATTATCCTAAACAATACCATAATTTTCGCGGGGGGTGGGGGGACCCTTAAGTTCACATTTGAAATTTATAATTTTCATAACAGAAAATGTATGCTGTGTTTGATGAGTACTTACTCTTAGTAATCACATGGAGACAGCCAATATGGAGGACCAGGACCCTTACGTGGTACCTGCCTCTGTTGATAATCTGATGGTACGTGCCACCCAATATTCAAGGCAATTAGTTTGTGTTTGATTTAGTTTTTTTTTTTTTTTTAATTTTTTTTAGTTTTTTGATTTTTTTTTGTAAAAAATAAATTTAAAAAAATATTTAAAAAATTAATTAATTATAGTAAGAGACTAAATAAATAAGTTTTTTAAACAAAAAAACTTTTAAAAAAAAAAGCCAAACAGAGGCTTACAAAATGAAGCATGAAGGGGCTCTCATTTGGAGGATCTGATCTGTGTGAAGGGATATAGAGAGAGAGAGAGAGAGAAAATAAGCATCCTTGCAAGTTGCAAGAGTCATCATCAAAATTCATGAATTGCTTGTCTTTGAAATCTTTGGACTGGACATTGACTTTATTACTTTGGAATCTTGGGACTACTCTACCCTACAGTTTTCAGTCATGACATGATAAATCATTGTACAATCAGAAATTCAATAATTCAGGCATGGTATTGAAACTATTTTGGCACGTGAACTTGTTTTTTTGTTTATTAATTAATTTATTTATTTTTAAATAAATTAAATTTTATTTAAGTAAAATTATTTTGGTAATTTATAATTTATTTATTTATTTAGTTTATAAGTTAGTTTATTTGACTTATTTTGACTTATTTATTCACTCAAACGAGTTTATTTAATTTATTTATTTATTTATTTATTATATTTTTAATTTATTTAATTAATCAAACGACGTGACTTTTTTTTTTTTATAAACTAAATAAATCATAAGCAAAATTACTCAAATAGGGCCTTTGTAGTATTTGAACTTTTATTTTTAATAAGAAAATTAGTTATTTTTTTATTTTTCTGCTTTTTTGTTGATTAGTGGCCATGGGAGAAACGTAAAAAAATAAAAATATTAAAGATAAAAGTAAAAATATTAAAGATATAAGTAAGCAAAAAAAAATATCTTACTTATTTTTTTGTTGCTTTAAAAAAGTTTTCCATCTTATTATTATTATTTTTTACTTTTCTAACATATCTCAATGGAAAAAATTAAAAACTTAGGTGGTGTTTGGCATTATTAAAATTAATAATTTATAAATTGTAATTTATAACAAAAATTCTAAGTATTTAGTAAAAATTGTAACTTGTAACTGAAATAAAAAAAAATAATTATAATTTGTAGTAGAAATTATGAGTATTTAGAATAAATCGTAATTTATAACTAAAAATTATAGCACGAAGTTTTGTCAAACACTCTCTTTACAAGTTTTTTTTTAACTAAAAATTTTAAAAAATTACTAAAAATAAAAATAAACACAAATGATTACGTATGAGTTGATCGATGCAAATTGCGTAGATTCGTTTTGATGCGTTGAGACCCAACAATCGACCGAACATTTAGGAGTAAATCATTATTTCAATGCAAATTGCGGGAGCGGTATCAAATCGAGACAAACCAGAGTTCGAATCAAATTAGCATTGATACACAAATTCAAATTCTAACAAGATTTCAAGTATTAGAAACAGAGGTAAATCCTCAAACCGATCCTTGCCTTCTGCCTATTGACTCAATAGCTGTTTTTCAGTACTTGTTTTCTTAGCTAAAACCTCAAACAGCATAAAATAATGCAACAAATTTTTTTGTTATTAATTTTGATAATAAATTATAATTTTTTTAAATACTTATAATTATTATTATTTTTTATAAATAACTAGTTTAAGATTTAAGTTACATATTTTCTAAATATTCACATCTTTTATCATAAGTTACAATATATAAATTATTAATTTTAATAATATCAAATATTATAAAAGCATTAAAGCCATTGAAAGGACAAAACGGCCCCTTTGATTATTTCTGTACTATGCTAATTGCTAACATAGAATGCAGAGTACCTAGGTCACAGATGGAGGTACTGTATTGTTTTTTCATGTGATGAAACAGTAGTTTCCTAATTTTATAATGTAACAAAGTACCTGGGTTACATTAAAAGAAAAAAAAAATAGTAAAGTAGATTACTAAAAAGCAAGACTTGCTCCATTCCCAAGGGCCCAATAATAAATAAATAAATAGATATATATATTAAAAAAAAATGTTGATATTAAACTAACACAATTGATTAAATTGAGTTTATTTCTTTGTTTGCATTTTTTTAACTTTTCTTCAACTACCATGCATGCATGTGGCTTTGAACAAATTATCAGGAAGTGAAAAAGCACCTCTAACTTACATCTTGGCCTTGGTTCCATATTCTAAAACCTTGATTGGTAATTTTTATTTTTTGGTTTTTTAACTAAGAACGTTAAAAAGTTAATGTTGTTCGTTTGGCAAAAAAAAATTAAAAATAAAAAAAATTATAAAAAACAAATTAAAACACTAATTCGCAAAATATTCTTATCCAAACAACTACCACTTTTAAAATACAAGAACACTTTTTGTTCATAATTTTTTTACTACAATTACCAATTATATATAATTGTTAATATTAAATATATGAAATGGTAAAATTGTCCACTTTAAACAAAAAATAAACATTAACTTTTTACTCAAATAATTAATTTCAAAAAGTTAGCTTAAAATCCAAGTTAATAAATAATCAACATTAAACTTAATTTATCTTTTCGACAAAAATTTTTTTAAAAAAATTAGCTTTTAAGCTAGTTGCCAATCAGAACCTTGAAACTGGCATATTTAAATTGTTTTTAAAAATTTTATTTTATTTTTTAAAAAGAGAATGCATTTGAGTTCAATTTAAAACTGACTTATTTTATGTTACTTAGTTTTATTATTAATGGAGTGTTTATGAGGTTTTTGGTCCATTTATTTTACTTTTTTGAATTTTCTTATTGACTCGAATTAAAAAAATAAAAATATTTTGATTAAAAAATACACCATTTAGCCTTAATCTTTTATTTGTTTTCAGTAAATGTTTTATTCGGGTGGTAAAAGAAATTTACTCTTTTGATTTTTCAATTAATAGAAAAAGCAAAAGGATTTGACAAAAAGACACATAAAAGAATATTCAAAAAACAAAAACAAGCCAAATACCACTTTTTCTCATCCCAAACTAGGCCTTCGTTTCCAATTTTTTTATGCTGGCATTTTCAATAACATTTTTTGGTGCCAAATGACTATTATACCCTTCAAGAGTGGGATTTAATAAGCTGCATTTAAATATGTTAAGGTAAAATGGTAATCTAATAAGTTCGAGCTAATTGATTGGGTGATTCTATTTAGACAAGTAAAAATTTCTTTTCACCATTACAAAATTTATGTTTTTTCAAGAATAAAGCTATGTTTATTTCGACGAAAAATATTTTTTAATATTTGATACGATGAAAATTAAAAATCAACAGAAAATATTTTTCAAGTTAATGAAAAATAAGTTAATTTTGGTGAAAAATATTTTTTATTTTTCCATTATCAACGGGGTCTGAGGTCTACGATCAAGGGGTCGGGGGGGGTCCTTAGATTTTAGAGGTTTAGGGTCATGGGATTTTAGGGGTTATGAGGGTCTGGGTATCTAGGGGTCCTAAGGTTCTGGGGGTTCGAGGGACCCAGGGTTCCGAGGACCTAGGATCCTAAGGTTTAGGGGGTCCGAGAATTTTGGATCCTTAGATTCTAGGAGACTGAGGTCCCGGGAGTCCGGGGTTCGAGCGTCTGGGGTTCCAAGGTCCCAAGAGTTTAAAGGTCCAGGTATCCGAGGTCTCGTGCGCCTTCGGGTTCTGGGGGTCCAAAGGACTAGAGATTCGAGGTCTCGGGGGTTCGAGATTCTAGGATCTCGGGGGTCTGAGGTCTCAAGAGTTTAGGGCGTTCATGGTCTTGGGGTTCAGGGGTTCGAAAGTTTGGTGGTCTGAGGGTCTTGGTAGTCCTGGGATCCCGAGGTCCGAGGGTTCTTTAGTTATTAAATTCTAGGAATTATGAATTATGAAATATTAATAAATTTTTATAGAAGTCAAACAACATAAATATTTTTTAGAAAATATTTTGTATCACAATCAAATACAGAAAAATAAGTCGTTTTCTAGAAAATATTTTCCATGAAAAATAATTTCTGTTGAAAAATATTTTTAACCCAAACAAATGCGTCCTAAAACTCCAAAGTGCGTAAAAATGGTCTTTTCTTTTTGTAGGGCTTGCCAAACTGTTTTATTATTTCTTATATTTTTGTGCTGAAAAAATCAAATCCTTAGTCTTAAGACGGAACCAAAACAAGCCTTAGCCACCATTGTTTTGTAATTTTTAGTAAATAATTTTTAATATTAGCATAATCCAGTATATTTTTAAAGTCTTTATTGTAATACTAAAATTTTAAAATAAAAAATGGTTAAAAAGTAATAAAATTTAGTAAAAAATGAAAATGAAAAACTCTTAAAGACCTTTAAGTAGACTTTTAATAACTTTTTAAAATTTTATTTCAACTAGACATACTTTTTATAATGTAAAAAATATGAAGACAAAAAAAGACGAAAATAAGATGAAAGTAAAAATTATTCCAAACATACCAAACATAAATTTAGATGCAAAAAGCCTACTCCGTATTAAACGGCAAAGATCCAACTCTTGTTTCGACCTTTCACTCCATTCATGTTTGACAAGCTTTGTACTAGGCCCTATTTGAGCAAAATGTCAATAATTTTGCTTATTTTTTGTTTTTTTCCAAATTTTTTTTAATTAAAATTTATTTTTTTTTTAATTCAAAAAGTAAAAAATCTTGATTTTAAGATAATAAAAGCCCACTAAAGACAAAAAATAAGTAATATAAATTTTGGCTTATTTTTATTTTTTCTAAATTTTTTTTAACATTTTGATCAATATTTTTATTTTTTCAACTCGTCTTGATGAAGCGAGTTGAAAAGTATAATAGTTTGACAAAATTATGATTTTTTTATACTAAAAATAAAAGTAAGAGGTTTGCTTTTGTTTGGCAAATGGGCTAATTCTGTTCTTGTAGATACTTGTAATCAATCATGCTTCTGTGTTGTTTTGAATAATAATTTATTTATTTAATTTATATCATTTCTTTTTATCACATTGTATTAATTTTATTCATATCAAAATGAAATTAAAAAAGTAGACTACTATGCAAGATTTATGCTTGTTTTTTAGTGATTCTTTTTACTGTTTGATTACTAATTTTTTATTTCTCTCTTCAAAACATGCCAAAAATGTACAAATTTTGATTTAAAGATAAACAAAAGTGAAAAGACAAAAATAACCTAACATTTTTTTTTTTTACATTTTTCTCAATGGGGGCAATACTGCAAAACTGAAAGAAAAACCTAAGTATATGGTTGATATCTTTTAGCTGTGTAGGAGATGTATAGGAATATTTTGTATATAAGCTGAAGCAAAATTAAGAAACTTACCTTAAACCCAATATGTTAATCACATGATGTTTTACACACAATGTAATATAGGAATTCTAGTTTTTCTCTCAGCGGTAAAGAACTTATTACAATAAGGCTCCGTTTGTTTCCAAAGAAAATATTTTCAATAATTTAACTCCTTCATTCGTAGAGTTTGTTAAAAAAATTATCTATGCAAAAATTAATTTGATCAGTAGCTACACTATGGTAACATTTATTTGGATAATAAATATGATTTTGAAACTGTCTATTTTATGTAAAATATTGTGTTAAGATAATGTGTCAATTTAATCCCTTTTTTTTGCATAAATAATCTTCTTAACGAGTTCTGCAAAATAAATAGTTCGAATTATTACAATGAGCTTGAGGTGGGTGTGGGTCTATAACACTTAAAACTCTACTATAAAATTTACAATAAAAATGTTAGAAAAGCAAAATCTCTTTGAAACACTAGCGCCCATCTAGTCTCTTAATCTCTTCAAGCTTTTTGAAGTTAAAAAATGACAATTTGTTGGATGTTAGATTTGACTAATTTGGGTACTGAACAAAAGAAACTACTAGTCTCTCATGACTCTCCGTGTTTTTTTTTTAGAGAGTAGTTCTTTTGTTATCTTTCCTTACGGTGTTCCTTAAAAAAAAAATTGGATGTTTCATATTTGATTTGACCAAATTGCCCATTCAACTGCATATTACAAACCACATTTTAAAAATATATATTTTGTATAGGGCATTTTTAAAAGAATATTTGGTCCATTTTTTTGTACGTTTCTCTAAACTAAAGAAATGAGAAAAGCAACTTTTTTCAAAAATATAAAAAAAAAAGCTTTAAAAGACTACAAAAAACTATTTTTAAGCAAAAATATGATTTCTTGTCTTTATTTTTTTACTCTGATCATTTTTTTTTTATTTTTTCAATTTACCCAGAGAGAGACTCTGATCATTTTTTTTACTTATTTTTTCAATTTACCCAGAGAGAGAGAGAGAGATATATATATATATTTTTTTCAAAAAAACTGAACTTTCTAAAAAGACCAAAGAGACTATAATGCTTCACACCTAACGTGTTCGGTACACGAGATTTTTACCTCATGCGCATTTTTATCTTATATTCTCATATATGTTACTT